>VXCM01002433.1:30736-59636 GCA_014773175.1 Lucifuga dentata
AAAAAAAAAAAAAAAAAAAAAAAAAAAAAAAAAAAAAAATTTGAAGTGTCAAATCCTGTCCCACAGCATTAAAGTTCATTCTAACTCTACTGATGCTAGCTAGAAAAACTAAATGGCTATAGTAGCAGTCGTGCAAATCAGCTAAAAAGCTTTATAGAGCTGCATAGTTGGGTGACAATTTTTAAAGATGCTCTGAGGTGTCCTGATATTGGCAATAATGCACTCACTGAAAGTTTGATCGATTTCTGTTGCCCATGCAACACGTCTTTTAATTGCCTGTGTCAGCTCACCTAACTGAGCGTTATCTGAACACAAAGTATTTTACTTATGTGAGGCTGCACTCTAACAAAACAGGCTGTGGTGATGTGAAAGTGACGGGAGGATAAACTCGATGTTGTGACTAAATCCTCAACCATCTTGTAGCAGGGTGATAAATCATTTTGAAGCAAAATCTAGCACTAAGCTGTTAAGAATAACCATTTCTAGGCCCATTTTGCTGTCTGGGGAATATATTTTCCTTTATTCTGTAGAAAACTGGCCAAACACAGACAAGCATCTAGTGTGTATCTAACCACTGATGATATCAAAGTCTACAAGGATTTTTGCTAGAGGTGCTGTAAACCCGTGTATGTTCTTCCCAGACTGATGGGTGTATATTGTCCCATACGTGAGGAGATGTCCTGATAACGCTGTGCTTCACGATTACCCACTTAAGCCCTGAGGTCCAGACCAGACTAGCCAGTCCTGATAAATTACCCTGAGGATTGAAGAGAAGGTCGGCTCACTTCCAGACCAAACTCATTCATCACAGATAATGATGGAGGGCGTTGTTTCCCAAACTCATTGAACATTATCCTCTCCTTCTACTCTCCCTCCCTCCAAAATTCAGACTACAAATGATGAAAATTTAAAGTAATGACTTTGCCCTGATGCTAGCTGGCAGAAAGCAAAGAAACAGTCTCAGCAATTTTTCAGAGGACAGGCTGTTCTGGCTGTGACCCTAGATGAGAATGATGTGGCATTTTGAAGTTTTAATGCAACATTTAATCCCTCTTGTGTTGTAATAATTTTATTCTAATACAGTTGGATGCTGATCCTCCCTTTTCTCCTCTTGCTCCCATTTTTCATGTACTGCTAGTGAAGAAATGCATACACTTCTATTTCTCTTGATTAACTCAGAGACATTTTTGCGATTACCTGCACATAGAGGTATGGGGAAATAAGAGAGATAATGTGCTTGTTTCTGAGTAGATTTTAACTACCCTCTACTGGCCAGAATGTGTAATTGCAAGACAGCCTGTCATCCATAAGAAGCATCAACTGAAAGGGTTCATTTTGTCAACAGAGAAATCATTCGTCAGCTTCTTTTACACTTATTTTGCTGAAGTTTTGTCATATGTACATATGTGTCTGTGCTTGCTTGCTGTTTTGAATAGCGTCTGAGCCGTGAAACCGTAAAGTGTAGGTTGCTGTGTGTCTGAGGTGAGATAGCTTGTGATCAATAAAGAATCTGTTGAGTGACAAGTTATATATAGCGTTAGATGAGTGTTTGGCAGAGAAAGAAAAAGCACTTCAGACAGAAGAAAAGTGGAGCTTTTAGAGCATGGAAGCTTTGTCACTTTTACAGCAAATGGGGCACTTTGTCACCAATGGTATCAGAGTGAGTGAGTGTGTGTTTGTGTGTGTGTTTCCCTGATTTTCTGTATATCTGTTGCCTGCAGCTTTCTGCTCTCTTTGTGAGTGAGAGGCTGAGTGACTTTGTAGTCAAGGACTCTTTAATGCTTCCCTGTGTTACAGTTTTTTGTGTGCTTGTACTTCAATAATTTATGTGTGTGTGTGTGTGTGTGTGTGTGTGTGTGTGTGTGTATACTAGATATTGTATATGTATATACCAATGTTTTTCTGCGTGTGTGTTTGTTCCAGGTGTATGTGCCGAGGCGGTATGCCCCGGGGAGCAGTGCTGACAGTGCACTAGGAGCCTGAACCTTGTCAGTATTGGTGGCTGAGGAGGAGGAGAGATCCCCTGCTGTGCCGTGCCGTGCCGTGCTGTGTGTAACACTATGTCTCTGACCGACAAACACAAAGTGAAGAGGCAACGGCTGGATCGGATCTGTGAAGGTAAAGTCCCAAACTTCTCGTTCAATTTCTGCAGTCTAGCACACACGGGTAGAGCTGCTGAGTTGACTGTGTCATAACTGTGATCACAACATTTGCTTTCATAGTCAATTAAAATGATTGATAAGTTCTGAAAGTGAGCAAGCACATCAGCTGCATTCATTTGATCAACGATTGTAACTTACAAGTTCCCCACGGCTCTGTGATTTCTATGGGATCCACAAATGAGGCGCATGTGCAGTAATTATGTATTTGCTGGCTGCTAATTGAGATTGTGGCTTTCAGCAGCACCCACCCAACACACCTGATTTGGCCCCCTCAGACTTCCATCTCTTCCAAAACCTAAACACCCCTGACCACCAGTGACTGGCTCAGAATTTATCAGTCAATCCTTGTAAGCTTAATTAGGCATAATTAAATATTGATGCTTTGTACTTTAACCTGTGCTCATTAGTACAGTGTGAAAGTGGAGGCAGGTTTCTGTTTGAATTGTAATAATGCAGTAATGTGGTATTGCTTCCAATGAACAAATACTTCTAACGAATAACCACAATGTTAATATTGAGCAAAATATTTGTGATTATTATTTTCACCATAATTGTGCTTCAGATCTTTTATTTAGCTTTTTCGGCACAGCTCTTTTATTTAGGCACAATACTAAAAAAAAAAAAAAAAAAAAAAATCTTTTCCCTTGTGGGCTGCATGTCCACTAGCCAGCCATCCTTATTGTTATTAGTACATTCCACAGCATATTGGTGATCAATAGCCATTGATTGCTGTAATTTTCTCTTGGCACCCAGCACGTCTCATACTACAGTAACCGCTGTACAAACGTTGACCTCAGCAGCAAATATTTATCCGGGCGTAAATGAGATTACAGCTGTTTTCTTGGCTGTGTGTGTGTGTGTGTTTGTGTAGGTGTGTCTGTGTGACGTGTGTATGGAGAATCTGTAATAAACATCTGAACTCCAGTTAGACAACCACAGGGAATTGAATGGTTTTGCTTTCTATGTAGTCACGCCTGTTTGAAACAGCCAATTTTACAGCATGAATTGGATGGATTATTAGGCTTTAGGTTGTGGATTAGAGATCTGTGCTGTTATATTGAAGGGCTGAAAAGCGGAATGGGAGTCGCCCCGCTGTGCTCATTGCTACAAAGCAAGCTCAGGAAAAGAGAAATGTGAGTGAGTCTTTGTGTGGGTGTATAAACTGAATGTGTGTGCAGGCTTCTGGATATGCATGGTTAAACCCACTTGTTTGACTTTGTCCCAGTGTGTGCGCATGTGTGTGTTTGTATGCTTGACTGTGTGTCTGCCAGACTGTGTCCTGAGGTAAAATCATCCTCTCTCTGCTGTCTGGGTCCCCGAGAGGCTTGTTAAGCTGCTGGGCCCTTGTGGAGCCAGCGCAGGGAGAGGCAGACATGACTGCAGCTCTGGAAAATGAAGCTAGACGCACCATTACCCCCAGTGCCAGCATATTTGTTTTTCAGCATGATGTAAGCACATTGGTGTTATGCGCATGAAACGAGGGACATAGGCAGAATATCCTGCAACAGCCCATTGTCGGGGCCTAGAACCCCAGTGGCAGTGTTTGATACTTTGCGTCGTACTGCTGTAGAGAAATGAGCGGGCTGAGTTTGCATCCACAGAAGCTCAAATTAAGCTCCATTGGTGGAATAAAGTATCAGTACTGCAAAGGAAAAATACTCTATTAAAAGTGAAAATCCTGTAAATAAGTGCTAGAAATAATATGTACATAAGTATCCAAACTAAAAGTGTTCCTATATATAGAATATAGTCCTGCTGTCAAGGGAAAAACCAGTATGTCCAGTAAGTTTTGGGAATTTTGATGCTTTCAGACCAGTTAAGAAAAAAGAGAAATGATGTCAGATAAATGTAGCGGAGTAAAAAATTTTAATATTTGCATCTGAAAAGAAACTCTCTGAAAATGCAAATACTCAAGTAAAAGTACCAGTATCTTGAAATGTAAATGCAGTATTTGACTAAATACACTTACTCACTTTCACGCCTGATCCGTGCCCCTGCAGTGATGCATAAAAATACTTCCAGTCGTTATTATTTAAGATGATTCGATGATATTTTTTTGCACAGGTGGATCATTCAGCGGTGGAAATGCTTTCCGATTAGAGCTGCTGTCCACATGCAGCTGTTGCATTCATGTGAATCAGACAGCTGAAGTCGTTAGTCATTCCTGTGGGAACAACAGTTAATCTGCTCTACTGGGCATCGGCTCAAAGCCCACCGGAGACGCACGGAGAGACGGTAACAGGTGTTGCTGTGATGCATACGGAGCTCCTTCATGGTGCGCATACCTGCTGACGTTCCCCGTCTCTCTCTCTCTTTCCCCCCCCTCCCCCTCTCTCTCTCTCACACACACACACGGACATGTACGCACACACACCACTCTAGCACCAGCTCTCCAGATGGCCATCATACAGGATCAGTGAATCAGTTCTCTGGCGGCCATTGTGAGGGTGGAAAGGAAAAAAAAAACAGCTTGTGATTTGTGATTTGTTCACCAGCCAANATTGTGAGGGTGGAAAGGAAAAAAAAAACAGCTTGTGATTTGTGATTTGTTCACCAGCCAATGACCAGGCAAAGTTGTCCTGCTGATTGCGTGTAACAGCGTGATAAGGCTACCATGGCGATTGTCTCCGTGCGAGGAGAAAACACACATGAAACAAGGTGCTGCTTTTTGTCTGATTCTCAGGTGAAATCCTCATAGGGCCTGTTTGCCTGCTTTCAGAGTAACTCATCCTTATCCAACTTCAGACTTCAGATGAACTCACTGCTGGCAAACAGATGAAGACAAAACTGACAAAGCTGCAATTTTTTTTTTTTAATCTCTTTCTAGTGGAAATCTGGGGTGTTTCTCTTTAACAAAACATCTGCTGAGACCAAGCTGTCTCTCTCTCTCTCTCTCTCTCTCTCTCTCTCTCTCTCCCTCCCTCTCTCTCTCTCTCTCCATCATGGTCATTATTTCCATTGTTTTCATTTCACTGAAAAAAACTATTATCGCCCCCAGTGGTTTCCAATGCCATGTACGGTGTGAACTGTCATGTTTTTTCCTTTATATATATCATACCAACTTCTAAATTTTAGTGTAAAGCAAGCAACTCAGAATGAAGGCATTAGCTTCTAGGTTAATGCAAGCAGAAATGTAGCTCTGTTGCTCATGTGTGATACATTTTGGATATGTGTTGCGGAAAAGTGCATAATTAAATTTGGATATTCTCAGATCCGTTTTGGGCACCTTCGTCTTGAAAGTTAAACCATCATTTTGCACATGCAGGTTGTAAACAAAGCTATCTGATATAGGCTAAAAGAAGATGTTTTGATGTAATGAAAAAATTGGATATAGGCAAAAAAAAAAAACAAAAAAAAAAACAGAATTGGTATAATAAGTGTAGTGTATGGAAACCCAGTTGCTAGGACAGGACTGGTTAAGACATTAAACTCATGGTGTTATCATAAACTGGCCTGTTTGCAAATAAGGAGGTGGGAGCTGGACGTAAGTGTTTTTTTATTTATTTATTTATTTATTTATTTTTTTAAAGCTGTTAGTTAGCTCAATCAAAGCAACAACTGGGAATCATCAGCTTTAATTTAGCACCATGAGGAATACAGAGTGCTCTCTCTCTCTCTCTCTCTCTCTCTCTCTCTCTCAGGGGTGAAGTGAAAGGATTCTTTTCTGTCATCTGAAGAGACAGGAGTGATCCGCCATGGTCCTCCTGCCTCAGGTCCTGTCATGTTCTCAGTTTAATTTGAGCTGAGCCAGTGTTTGTCATTCTGCTGTAACTGGGCTGAACGTGTGGGAGGAGGGACACTTCTCACTTTTTCTTGCTCTAAGATTATTTGGCTTGTAGATTCTAATACAGTTTCCCCTGTGGGTTTGAGAAGCATTGCTATAATCTAATCAGATGATGTTATAATCAACATCTGCATTTTCCTCTTGTTGTGGTTGACATGATGACATTTTTGTGGTTGCATAATTAAGTAATTACAGCTCAGCTGTATTGGTTCTCATAGTTGCTGTTTGTTCTTTCTAGATTGTTGTTTGTTTGTAACCAGTAGCTTGTTATCCTGTGATGCTGAATTATTTGGACAAACTGTAAGACAAGTAATTTACAAAAGAAAAGAAGATGCAAGATAAGTAATTTACAAAAGCAAAGAAGAGCTGTGGAAAAAATGAGGTGCGTAAATGTCATTTATGTTCATTTACTTCCATAAGTGTTCATGTCAACGTGTGATACCTTGTTAGACACACCCACCAATTACAAGGCTAGCAAATGCATGCTTGGCCAGCATCTGTGTTTCACATTCCATGAATGTCGGCAGCTCAGGCCTGATGCAGCTGGCCAATCAGAACAAAGCATAGTTTTCAGGAGTAGGCCTTAAATAGACAGCATCTAAAATGGCCGCTTTTCATTCAGTGTGCACAGCAGTGCTAGCAAAGGTGAATCATAGTGGTTAGTTTTTGCACATTAAAACATTGCATGTCTTATCATGTGTCCCCTTTCAGTGTTATTAATAGTGGCTCTTGAAGGTCAATATTGAATCATTTTTGACATTTCTTTTACAAAGAAGAAGAAATCCTTGATTTACAAGTCATATAAAACCCCAAAACCCTGATTTTACTAAAAGAAAATTATACAAGACATCTACTCTTCAGTTTGACACTGAAGAAACTCGACTACTTAGTTGAACAATACTGCGTCTTTTCACTACTCTGCATTGTTGAAGGGTTTTAGTCTGTACCAATAAGTTGTCCATACTTCGTCTTAGTTTTAACTACAGTCTCTCTTTTTTTTCATTAGAGATGTGGAGGGAAATTGCTGTGCTCTCCCATATTCTCTTTCCATTTTTCTCTCACCCTCCCCCCGCTGCTCTCACTCAGCTGCACACTTTTCGTCTCTCCAAAAAGCAAGCGGGCTGTCGTCTCTCCCTTCTGTCTGCCCCATCTGTGATGCAGTATGGGCCACTGGCTTGATAATGATAGGCAGGCGGAGCACAAGGAAAAGAGGGAACAAACCAAGCCACTAAAATGGAAGACAAAACTCTAATCAGTTTCCTCATCGTGTCTACCAGAGGTCTCACCCTGCTGATAAAAGAGGGTTTACAGTTGTTGGTTTCAGACGTGGAAGTGTGTGACATGTTGTGTCATGCCCAGAGAGATGTATGGTGGTAAAGAGGCGGAGGAAGGCATCTTGATAGTGCAGCAGATGTAAACCCTCCGTCCAAAAGTGGTACCATGTATTTTTCTTTTCTCAGCCCCCAACAACCACCCCACCACCACCCCCTCCTCTCCTCCCTGTACTTGCTTTAGAGTGAGGAAAGGCCCGGAGGCTTGTTAAAAGTTTAATATATAGTACAATCACAGTAATTGACTAGGATCTTCAAGTTCTCCCAGTCAGATTTAATTTATGAAGCCCCTATAAAAGTTTAATGGATGAGCAGTTGTAGAGAGGGAGCTTTCTAAATCATTCTGCAGCTATCTCTGCTTGCGCTGCTGCCAAGTCCCGCCGTTAGCGTCCTGTGCCCTAGAAAGATGGCCAGATTGCTCTGAAGGCATGACTGTTGCTGGACGTCTATTCTGCACATTTTACCTAGAGGTCCTTCACAGAGCTGCACAATAGGCTGTGAGCTCGCAAGCTGAAGGAGCGCTGGTATCCAAACATCCTCTGCCTAATTTTAGGGTTTCATTCTTGTATTATTCATAGACTACAGGGTCCCTGTTGCATGATGTGTGTGATATAGCATGCTCGCTTAATTATGGAGCAGCTCTCATGAGAGGCATATCAAGACGATGCTGGCAAGATGGATTCACTACCCTATTTTCTCTTGCTTATGAATTGTGGGAAATGCAGCAATTTGCATGGCAGGAGATATGATATGCTATATCTTTGTTTCAGTTTTAGTAACACGAGTCCAGTTGGACTTGAGATGTTTATTATTGTTATTAATGTTTTGTCAGGAAGCGGGGATCTGAGTGACACACAGCCCTGGAAGGGGCTTATTAAAAGAAGTTATTGTCAGTGATCGCTGTAGAGAGATACAAGTCTATGATTAATGGTGTGGTTTACAGCTGACAAAAAAACAACAAAAAAAAGTGCAAGAAAACTCAGACTAGGGAGGACAGCGCTGAGAAATCATGGCAAGGAAATTACTAGGTATGTGAAGGAAACCATCCTTCACTGAGGTGCATCATCCCACACCGCTAGGGAATAAAATAAAATGAAATTGTTCCGATTTTTTTCCCCATAACATACATTTTTAGTTCTGTTTTGATGTACTTAATGTTCCACATTTTAAATGATCCAGAATTTTAATTAATGTGTTGTTTTGGTCCTTTTGCAAAATGCTATTATGTCATAATTGCAGCAATCAAGCCCTAAAACATGTAGATGTGACAATAGAACGATAATGAATTTTTGAGACTATTATTAGTATTAATATTTCTAATTAAAAATCATCAGAATGTGTCAACAGATACAGCTTTTGTTTTTACATGACACAAACATTTTTAGTTAGAATTCCCGAAGTTTGTATGTCCTGGGTCAGGATAATTCAGTTTAACAGTGCAGTACAGTGAAATTTCACAGGAAAATAAACTATTGTACTGTATATTATAATGATAGTTGTAAATTAAAAAAAAACAAACTGTTAAAAAAAAGGTAACTCATCACAGTCGCAGTATGTGTCTGAGCTTTCAGAGCATCTCATAGTGTCCCTGGAGACTTAATACAAAACCTCTGTAGAGAAGATGGTTAGAACTCATCCAGTCGTCACAGTCTAATGCAGTCTTATCGTATCCCCTCCCCCTCCTGTCTGCTCATATCCCCCGTCGGCTCTGCTGGCAAAGTGGAGCTGCATCCTTCTCCCTTATCAGTGTTTTTCCCATCACACACTTATCAAAGGTCCCTTTTCTCCTCCTCACACTGTTTTTGTTTACCTTGCTCTTGTCATGGCAAGTAAACACTGGCAGTTATCTCGCTGATGGAAACATCTCAGATAAGCCAGATCTGTTGTGTTGTACATGTGGTTTATATAGTTTGAGTGTGAAAGCTTCTGAGGAAAAAGAATCAGCTTGTAAAGGTGCAGTTCATGCATTCCACTTTGAAGGATGATCTTATTAGGATAGTGCTTTACATACATCTTTTAACCATTTTGAATCATTCAATTTCACATACTGTCCTGTTTAATAGAAACTGTCTCAAATATTGGGAGACCGCTATTATTGGCCAGGTTTGGTTTGGATATACATCGATGTTGCCATTGTGGCAGACACACAAAAAGAAACTGGATTAAATTGATACTTGATATATTGAGCCCAAAGGATTTGTATTTTTATTATATAGTTCTAATTTAATTATTTTAATTCCAGTGAAGTTTACTGTTTAAAATATGGTGATGTTATATTGTGTACTGTTGTTTCACATTGATAAAAGTTTATTGTGACGATGTAAAATATACGAAAACAAGTTCTTTAATAACAGAGATTGAAGGATCCTTGCCAAAAATGTTCAAGCATATTTGAAAAAAGATAATGGTGTATCAGATGATGTAGCATTATCATTTTTCAAATATTGAAATGGACATCAACCTAGAAAATTCAATATTCATGCAGTAATCCAGTGATCATCCAATATGATTACAAATAAATTATTTAACGGTGTCTTTCTGTTTTGTATGCATTTGCATGTAGGTGTATTTACATGTACATTATGTATGCATACAGTAAGTGTGAGTCTGTAGTTGTCCAGTAGAGGAGGCTGTGCATTCTCCAGGGTCTTACAGTTGCATCTCCTGACCTCCTTCTAGTAGCTTTTGGATTAAATCATAGTCTGTCTGGATACTGTATGTCAGCTCTTTGCACCTCTCAGAGACTCATTACAGCACGCATATCTCTCCCAAACCTCCCCACAGGGACTGGGGAGGGCATTTATGCCCAAAGGGACACAGGCCAGTGGAGGCGATTACCAATGAGCACAGTAAAAACTGTAGCTTTCCTCTCTATGAAAACATCCAGGGGCCTCGTTGCATGCTGGCTGTGTACACTATCTGGTTCAAGTGATGTCACGGGGGCAGTGGATTTAAGCAGGTTTTAGTTGATGTTAATCCCCTTGTGGCAAACCGTGTGGACAAGAGAACTGTCCCTGCCAATGGTGTTCTTCAACTCCCACTGGATTAGCACGACCTGCCCCCTCCTCCATTCTGCTGGTATTATCCAGCATGTGTTTTTACCCCAATTTCTTTGCCCCAAGTCTTGGTTTGGGATGTGAGCATGATACCAAGCACAAGCATGATCCCTGCTTTCCTCTGTAGATTGGAGTAGACTCTCGCCCTAAAGGTGTGTTTTTAATTTCAGTGTTTAAATGTGTACTCTTTCTGTGTGTTTATCATGTGGTGTGTTTCTCCTCATGGAGTTCTAATGTTTCCAGGGCTGAATAATTTAGATAGGTTGCCAGCAGGGAGTTACATGATAGCGCAGCCTTAAGTGATGGTGATGGTGGGGCCCTGCAGCTGCAGATCAGGTAAAAACGTACCTCACACCTCACCTTTTCTCCTCTCCTCTCTAGTCCTCCCTTTTGTGGGGTTGTAACTGGAGATTTGAAACACAACACCCGGCTCTGTTTTCCGCCTTTTATAGCTGTCCTCTTTATTGTCTTCACTGATGCCTAACTCAAGTGAGCAGTTGCATTTTTGTGGCTCTCTGGGCCAGTGTGGCTCCAACTGGACTGAAGGCCAACACAACACGGCAGCAGCTCGCTGTCACTACTGTGGCACAATTGCGGGGCGTAGGAATTCTGTGGCGCTTGGTGGGGGAGATGGTGGATTGTGGTTTCACCATCACCCAGAAGCTGGTGAGAAACAGGAGCCACACACACCTGTCCAGTCCTCCCCCGACAGGCAGTTTCAGCTGGACCAACATGGGCAGCCGCTACTGAGGAAGAACTCTGTTCCCGAGCTGAACAACAGTCTCTACCTAAGGCAAGCGATGGCAGGCAGGGCTTCTGTAGCTCCACAGGATTACTACCAAACTGATGCTGCCTTATCCAGCCAGCCACCTGAAGAGTCTGGGTTTTATCGGGAAAACCAGCACCCGCTTAACAGATCAGCCTCGCATTATGGGCCCAGCACCGGGGGGGTTAGGCCTATGTGGGATCAAGGACAAGCAAGGGCCACACCTTCCATGTTGGCCTCTGCTTCTACACCTGCCCCTGCACCTCTTCCCCATCCTCCTCCTCCTCCACCTCCCCCACCACCTCCTCCCCCTACTGCTCACGAGCTGAGCCGTTTGTACAGGGATACTCTGGGATCTAAGATGATCCCAGAGGTCCAGCGCATTGGCGGCAGCTCTCCCTCTCCTGCATTCTACGGGGTTCAGCCCCCTCTTCCCATTTACGCAGCGGAGCTACCATCTCTCTCTGCTCGCCAAACTTACAACAGTATCAACAGCTTTTCCTTGGACCCTCGCCAGCCAGCTACCACCAGCTCAATGGTGGATCCAGCTTCTCAGGGAATGGACGGAGCTCTCCCTCGGGCCTATGGAGCTTTAGCCTCCCAGAGATTACCTTATGACCCAAACTATGACCCCAGCTCAGCCATGGTGGCTGCCACAGCTGGCATGACCTCTGGCATGCTTTCTCATCATCCTAGTGCTGCAGACCCTAAAAGGATGGTGGACCCAGCCTTCTTGGCTTTCCTTCGAGCTGAGGGCTTGGCTGAGAGCACTATCACTCTCCTGCTGCAGCATGGCTTTGACTCTACTACCATGCTGGGGATGATGGAAGACCATGATGTCCGATCTGTGGTGCCTAACTTGACTCAGGCCTGTGTCCTATCCCGTGTTGTGCTCAACTGCAAGACAGGTGGGGTGCCCACACGTACCCGATCCAACAGCTTCAGCCATCGCAACGACCTGTACATGCAGCCACAGGGTTTAAGCATGGACCCCAGCTTGATGCAACAACCCTCTGCTAACCTCTGTACCATATCTCCCAGGATGGGAGAATTTCTTGGTAGAAGACCCAGCAGTGCCCCATCCCAACACCTCCTAGAGACCACCACCTACCCAGCAGCTCGGCCTTTGGCAACAGGAGCTTTTCCAGTCAGCCCTGTAGGATATAGCTCTGCTGTAACACAGGGAAGGCCATTTTCCTTGTATAACGCCAATGCCGGCCTTGCCATGCCTGCCCTGGGACAACCACCAGCCCCTGCCACACCTGGAGCAGCACCCAAAACCTTCTCTAGCTCCTATTCCCCCATCGAGCTGATGAAAAGAGCCCCCAACCTGCCCCTAGCATCACCAGTGGCTGCATCAAGCCCCCTTCACAGCCCTCAAATCCTCCGGAAAGGGATGAATGCTGGTCCTGAGAGTGCCATTGTTCCCGTCACTTCTTCTACCACTCTCCAGGCACAGAATCTTAACAACACCAAGATGGTAGGACGACGCACTGGTCCACCAGTCATAGTCTCAACCATGGTCACCACACCCGACACAAGTAATGTCAAATCTCATTTAACTCGCTAACTTTTCTCAACCCCTCTCCTCTGTTCCATCTTCTTGTGTCATTTAGTTCTTTCTCATGGATGCTTTAAACCTGTTTAACTTGTCTTGCTTTCTTAACTTTTCTCTCAGTATTGCTAACAATTTCCATTTCAGTTTTTTGTTTCCCAATAGAGTAGATGCAGTGTAGGTGGTTATATTCGAAACACTTGAAGATTGATTTTTTTTTTTTTTTTTTNTTTTTTTTTTTTTTTTTGCTGGAATAATAAGTATGCTTTAGGACTGATCTCTTTGAATGGAGGAGTAGAATGTGTGATGCATCTGACAAGTTAAGCAGCTTTGCTCTAAGAGGTCTGTTTTTAAATTACGCAACTATTTATACATCTTTTGCAACAGAGTTGTGTCATTTGCCTGAGGGACTCCTGTCTGGGTGATTCAAGCTGAAACATTTTTAATGAACCCCAGATATTCACTTCATTCTTCTGTTGCTTTTTTCACTTAGTATAGTGGTCAGAATAATTTTTAAGCCGCAACATCTTGTCATCGCTACTTCATAGTATCTTGTATTTGGTTAGATTGTTGTTTGTGGTGAAAATTTAAATTACTGGTGAGCACACATATGGCAAAATCCCATTTTAAATGCAAGATAGTGCCTAACAGCTGTATTCTTATTATACTTTGTATAACCTGACAACATCTTGTACTAAACTCGCTTTGACAAGACCAATTTAGTACATGTCAAAAAACACATAAAAGCTCAGTCTGTCTTTAGTTTAGAAAGGTTTATTTCCTTGATGGAGAGTTGTTGTCTCTCTATTTTACACTGCACTCTCTCCTAATCAGGGGCTTAATGGCCTCCAATCCAATTACACTAATTGGATATATAGTTGTGTAGGCTATAATAGGTAACAGTTTTTATAGACACGCTGGTGTCTGTTTGAAATCCCATTTACATTGCTGCGTATTATTTTCTTGTTTGTTTGTCGACTGTTTACCTGTTCAACCTGAGAAGTTAACTGATTTCCTCTCTCCTCCGCTTTGAGCTTTTTTGATGTGCATCCTGTCATTTTCCAGAAAATCCAACATCTGACGACGAGGCGATTGCCAGGAAATCCACCGCACTCATAAACCTCAGAAATATAAACCTTAGAACTTCTTATGAATCGATTTGCATGGAGAACAGAATGACAGCCATGAAAGAATTTAGATGTTTTAGTTTTGAAGATCATGTAATCATTATGGTGAGACTGAGCTCCCTTCCTTTTTGATTTGTGTGCAGTTTGTTTAAAGATAGCCACATCTTCCTTTAAATGTATTTAGCATTCATCCTTTGTGGAAACACAGAACAGGTAATAATGCTGTTTTTGTGGACTATTCTTGAGTCTAATAGGTTTCTGTGTTCAGTTTAGAAAGAGGGCAAATTCTCCTGCGTGGAATCATCTCAGCTTATTTTATAAATATAGGCCACAATTTCTCCTCCTAACAAGTTGATTTATTTTCTCTCTGATGAGCGCTGATGAGCTTAGGGAAAAATTAAAACTTCTAACCTTGATATTGGCCATGGAACTCTGAATTCTACCTGTCTAATTGGGTTTTTGGGTAGCTGTGCTTGTGGTAATGACATATAAAGAGATCCATGTCATGACTTTCTTTCATATGGTGTTAAGGAAATGAGAAGCAAAGTGCCAGGCATAGAGAGGAAGCAGGCGGCGGGATGATGCAGAGGAAGCAGGCAACGGGATGATGATGGAAAGTTGCCCACCCCCACCCTCATTCTCTCTCCGTTTTTAAGCTTGGTGCAAATATACTCTGTTTTCCAAGGTCTCTGGGGCAGCCATTTTTGTCCTCAAGTTAAACATACTTTTAACACAAGTAACTCATTTGCATGTAGCTGACATTTGTTGCTTCAGTAATTTCATCGGATAATGGGCAGCCATTGCAGACGATTGGAAAGCATACTTCTTAATTGTGTGTTGCTAGGCAACCTGCAATTTGGTGGTAATCAGAGATGGATAATCTTCACATTTAAGGAAAGGGAAAAGTGGAGCCCTGCATGCAGTGCTGAACATTTATTTCATGCACTTATGTGCGGTTTTTGAGCAGCCATTTGCAGTTTGGAGCTGGAGAAAATTGAGTGAAAATAATAAGATATTTCTGAGGCACTTAATGAAAACATCTCTCTCTCTCTCTCTCTCTCTCTCTCTCTCTGAGCAGTTTACGTCTCANCTTAATGAAAACATCTCTCTCTCTCTCTCTCTCTCTCTCTCTCTCTGAGCAGTTTACGTCTCAAGAGATTTTTTCTCATTTTTGTGCAAAGGCTCTAGTACTACAGAGAAGAGCTCTCTTATTACATGCATGGTGTTTTATGTTCAAACATGCATACTGATGGAAAGTTGACACATTATGCCTCTGTACCTGCTGAATAAATTGATAGCTCTTCCAATACAAACCAGTCTTCTTTTTATTGTCTCACATCAAAGTGTACATTTGCACACAGCTTCCACAGTATCAGCATTTCCATATTGTAGATCTCATATATTCTCAAAGCAGAGTTTTGAAAGCAAGATTTGAGTGAAATTGGTAGCTTCTAAAGCTATAAAGGTGTAGGTGGGAGGACCCTGCCTGTGTGCTGCTCTCCACTGGGCACTGTCTTGGTTGGCTAAGGCCATAAGTAGTGTTAATAATGGCATTAAATAGTGGAGTCGAGCTTAGCTGCAACAGTTTCCTTCTGCTCAATGTAGGGAGAGCTCCTTGCTGCACTCACATTGGCCATGGAGCTGTCTGTCAGAGGCATTCCACAGAGCAGCACAGGTGGGTAAAACCTAACAATGCCACGTGAATAAGCCTAGCTACCCCACTAGCTAGAGACATGATTGGCTGGTAGCCCCTCTGTTGTACATGATCGGTAGATTACCTTGGGTGGACATCTACGTGATGTCTCGGTAGGCTGTCACATGGTTTCCTTACGTAGATAATCCTGTGTTTGAGCTGGAGAACATCTTCAGCTGTACTTTTCTGCGCTGGAGAATTATGTGCCTGTGAGGGGGGGGTTGAGGCGTGTTTGGGGGCAGGGCTTGTCGCTTACCAAAAGAAGCTTGACTACTTAGTAGATGAGAACTTGGCAACAGCCCTCATAGCGCTATTATAGACATGTTAGTTAACATGTTTACCTGTACATGTTTGTTCTGTTGATGGCAGCATTGTATGAGTTGCCTGATCCAAACCACAGCAGATTGCATCTTTTTTTTTTTGAAAGGAAGCCTTGCGCCTGACAGTTATGCAACCTTCAAGTGCATGGCTCCTGTGGGGGCCTGAATGGGATTTTAATTTCCCCGCCTGTGTTTGGAAGGACATCCACGAGGATGCATGCCTAATGTGCTCTGACTATNTTTAATTTCCCCGCCTGTGTTTGGAAGGACATCCACGAGGATGCATGCCTAATGTGCTCTGACTATCCTTGGCTCAAGTGCTTTGTTCAGGTTCTGCTTCTGACATTGATTTCAGTGTGCATTCCGGCCCATTTTCCACCGGTTAGTCGGAAAGGAACATTCCCCTTGTGTCAGTGTGACCGGAGAATGTTTCTGCACGTCTGCATTCCTGTGTGTTGTTCTGTGAAGCTTTGATTTAAAAAAAAAAAAAAAAAAAAAAAAAAAATATTTGACTGTATGAGTAAAAAGTGCAGTGTGTATGTGTTCTTGGCATGCATGAGTGTATTTTAGTGCTTGTGTTGGCACATAATGCATAATTCCAAATTATCTATGTTTTGTGATACTGTATATAGACATATATATGTATATATGTGTGTGTGAACAGTCTACAGCCAATAGATGGTGAATACTGCTGCCCCCCTACTCATGCACACTCAAACACACACCCCAGATGTCTCTCTCTCAGCAGCAGGAAGCATTTGTCTTCATCTGAGGCTGGCTGGCTGTGACAGAACTGAGACCCCCAGAGCTGCAATGCTGACAGCAGGACATGGGGACAAGACCTTAAATTTCCTCTATCTGTCTCTTTCTCCCTCTGAAGAGCACTATATACGGTACATATACACACATATATGTCAAGACCAGTGGACTGATGCATAGCTGTTAGGACCCTTCGCACTTGTTGATGCAATCGACGGTCAGGGGCTTTTATTTTGGAGGGCTAATGGCTTATGTTACCTGTCTCGGAATAGACTGAGAATTAGAGAGGGGAAATCCTTCTGGCCATCTGTGTGTGCGTGTGTGCGTGTGTGAGCCTTTGCATGGATATGTGTGTGTTTGTGTGTGTATGGATGCTGCTGCACAGGCATCACATGACAGTGGGACTCTGTCTCATCCTCATTAATCCCACTGATATGAATGAGTGCAGACAGATGACGTGGTATTGGTTGGTGTATATTACAGGGAATGAAGCTTTATAATACTCTGTAACCTTGCTCCTGTAAAAATACCAGTGACACCACTTCAACATGACCTGCAAGGTACTAATATCATTAAAGGAATCGTCCCCTGCCACAATGCAGATTTAGAAGCCAACTTACCACAGCAAAAGTACTAATACCATGTGAAAAAAATACACCATTAAAATTCCTGCATTCAAAATAATTGTGCTGAAGTAAACATATTTGCAGTAAAATGTACAAAGACTCTTTAGAGCCTTTGGTGATGCAAGAACTTCTTCAGGAACTCTCAGGAACTTTCCTTCTTTTCACATCAAGTAACCAGGATCTATTTTGGTACTAGAACAATAGTTTCTCAACCCATTTTTAGCCTCTGCTTCAGGGCATTTACTCTACGGTGGTTCAGGAACTGCTGGTTGGAGCTTACAAGACTGAACATCGCTGAGTGGTCAAATGCAAACATGACAACCGCTTTTTTTGTACACAACAAAACAGCAACAGCGTGGTTTTCAAACACAAGAGCCTGATCTCATCATCAAGCTCTACAGTTTTTCACAAAGAGCCTTTATGCTCCTCTCTTTCTGGTATAAGCAATTAACTTTCTAAGTTTATAAATTCTCCTTTAGATCTGTTCTTCAACATCAGGATGTTAATGGAACCGCAAAGCAGAGCAAAGAAAATAGTCTCCTTGATTCCTTCATTGCTTCTTTGTGGTAATTGAAGTGTAATGGCAACTGAGCAAACAATGCAAGGAACCATGTAGTCGCTGTGCCACATACTGTAGTTCCAAACTTTAGCTCTCAAAACAGCTATTTGTTATGTTCATAGATTAATGATTTCACCCAAAAAATAGATATACTGTATTTTTTTTTTTTTATCCTGTCAGCTTAAAAAAAGAGCTTTTATCTATAATTATGGGGATTATAATGTGTTCAAGGTCAAAAGAAGAATATTTCTGTGCTTGATGAGTACATTCTCCAACCTCTCCAACCATGGTAATATTTTATGTTTTTTTAGTTTATCTCATGTTGAATTTAAAGACTTAATCTGCAAAGTAACTTTATCTACAACCAGCAGTTTTAACTGCCACTGCCTCAAAATTGTAACTAGACAGTACTTGAGTAAATGAACTTAGTGTACTTTCCATCTCTGTGGTGTACCTTTGTTTGTTTGTGGGCAGTCCTCCTGTCTGTCTCTCTGGTTTCCGGAGAACCTGGTAAATGTTACATGAACTATCTGCTGCTCCATCTCTGCTCCGGCTCTGTATTGTTTGTGTCCTGGGGGAAATATGTCCAGGAAAATCTATTTTTCCACTGCAGTAGTTTTTCTCTGTGAAAAAAAAAACAAGTGAAAGAAAAAAGTGTTGTTGAACTATGTCCCCTCACNCCCCCCCCCCTTGGTTTTCTCGTGGTTGATCTTTCCAAACCATCAGTTGCTTTCACAGAGGGATTAATGGTTTCTGTAAAGCAAGCCAACCCGTGGAGGAAACGGGGCCTTCAAGTGAATGAAGAACAGCTGGTCTACCCCGCTTGTGACAGCCTGTGTNGTGTGTGTGTGTGTGTGTGTGTGTGTGTGTGTGTGTGTGTGTGTGTGTGTGTGTGTGTGGCAGCTGGCCTCTGCATAGGGGTCATAAGGGTCCTTCCTGGGCCAAAAGAGCCTGTAAGGTCTGGACTGATAAATTTTCACTAACAGTTCCACTGTAGCTGCTAGTCAATAGACGCAGTAAATCTCTTTTAAAGTGTGAAGTCTCTGTGACACTTTATTCCACTATCAAAATCGAGTATGTGCTGATTCCTAAACAAATACTTTTGTGAGTTTTATATGTTTGCTGTAGAGCTTCAAATTTAAAACGTAATTTTCCTCCCATCCTGGCAGCTGTTGGTTCCCACTAATTCTCAAACAATAATCGTTAGATATACAAGTTTGGAACTAAATTAGGAATTGCTTTGAAATACTTGTTTCCTTCAGCGCTGCACTTTAAGTACAGTGAAGCTAATGGAAATTAGGGCAAATGATGCTGACAGTGCAACAGCCATGTTGAGATCTGGTAATGGGATCTTTTGAAATACTACGAATGTTTCTTTGGATCTCCTTAACCACAAAAATAGGTCTTGAAAGCTTGCTGTTTCACTATCAATGATTGTCATTTCTGAGTGTCCACCCAGAAGTTCCTTAACCACTGGAGAGTACCTAGCCTGGCTTTAAAACCTGGTTGAAAAACTGAATTAGGAATGATAGTTTCAATACCAAAATGGGTCCAGGTATTTTTAAAACCAAATTAAAGACTGTTGTCTTTTCTACTGCTTTTAATTAATTGGTTTTTCACTTTTTTTTTTTTTTTTAANTTTTTTTTTTTTTTTTAATTTTACTCTATCTTAACTTGTCTGTATATGTATAAACTTGCTCTGTACATTTATTTATTTTTATTTTATTATTATTTTTCTTTTCTTTTATTTTTTTCCTCTTCTTCTTAAATTTTCTATCTGTAAAGCACTTTGAAAGACCTTTGTGTATGATAAGGTGCTGTATAAATAAAATTTNAATTTTCTATCTGTAAAGCACTTTGAAAGACCTTTGTGTATGATAAGGTGCTGTATAAATAAAATTTGCTTTGCCTTGTTCCCTGTTGTGAAACAAAGTTCCTGCTTTCCTGAAAAAGTTCCTGCAGTCTGAAAGGCACCAATATAAAAACCAATTACCAGGTTTTCAACTCTACTTACTAGACTTATGTAATTCTTAATATTTGTTGACGTGCCATTATCGATATGTATACTTGTAAGTGCAGATTGATTAGAAGAATTCTGCACTGCATTACCATGTAACTCAGAGGATAAATAAAGACTTAGTGTTCATTGTGACGTAGAACTCGTCTGAACCAAGTTCCAAAGTCTGACAAACAATTTTAATCCTGTACATAAATGAATGGAGACCACCTACTCTTTGGAAAAAATATCTTTAAAAAATCTATAAAATCACAACACACAACAGTGATGTAAAGTAAATATTATTATAGGCTAATTTTGCTAAAACATGCAAAATCACAAAAATAGTCCTTTAATTGTTATGTTTAAAGGTCCATTTGCAATATGTAAATTTACAGCCTTAAAGGAATATGATTAAACATTTTTCTCTTGAAAATTACAATTTTGGAAGATGTAAAATGTTGAAGTGCACTGCTTTTCTTTTATTAGTGCTACTGCTTTTTTAATTCTTGTGATTATTTTGGGAAAAAATGGGTCTTTAATCTGTTTTAAACTCACATAAAATTAATTCAAATTGACTTATAGAGCTGCTCCTTGTGCTTTTTTTTTTTTTTTTTTTTTTTTTAATAGGGATGACTGGAATCTATCTGACCGGATTTTAGCTGCTGTCACACGGCCTTAATATTGCTGTGAACACTCATGGTGAAATAAGGAGTGTGTGCATGTTTCCTGAGTGTGTGCTCTTCTTCTGACATGTTTTGATTGGTGAGAAAAATCTCAGAGCTATTTTAGGATAGCGCCTTGTAATGTTTATTCTAGTAGTTCTCTGTCCAATAGCTGTTTTGTTTACAGGATAGCTACGATGTGCGCTCGCTGCTTGTGCTGAAATAATGGCAGCACTTTGATATAATCGCCCCAATTATCCGTTGTCAATTCTGCCGTATATTTCTCCTCTCCATAGCAGCTGTGGGGGAGAACAGTTTTGTGCCACGGCAACAGCTGCATCCACTAAAACAGACAGCTACCTCTACACCTCCTGGTCCTTTTTGTTTCCATCCCTCTTTTACTCTCTCTTTCTCTCTCTCTCTCTCTCTCTCTCTCTTTCAGTCGTGGNTTTCCATCCCTCTTTTACTCTCTCTTTCTCTCTCTCTCTCTCTCTCTCTCTCTTTCAGTCGTGGGCAAGTCACCCTGAATTATTCATCAGTGTGAAATGAAAAAGCTCATGGATATTGAATATCCTCTCTGAAGTGGTGGCCAACCTTGTGTGTGTGTTTTTTTTTTTTTTTTTNTTTTTTTTTTTTTTTTCTTTCAACTTCGTCTTTTGCCTCTGAAAAGAGCAAAGAGCGGCAGATCTCATTGCTGGGATGTTTCAAAGGTTAAGCGATTGCTTTGCCTCTCGCCCATATTTACTTTCTTCATGGTCTGTTACCAGCGAGGATGGAGGTGGAGAGACAGGAACAGGGGATGTAGAAAAAGAGTGAGGAAGAGAGGAGATGGAAGAAAGAGAAAATGGGTTGTTATCACACCATCCCAGAGAACAATAATCTTATATTTTTCTCCTGGAAGTAAACATTGTCCTGACCACAGCAGAGTACTGTGTTCTGTGTTTTTAGCTCAATGTGGCGTCCGTTGTTTTGTGGAAAGAGTGCATCTGTGGTCGGTTGTGGTCATCTCTATCGACTGGTTGTCATTCTCTTCCCATGTGACCTGCTGCGTTTCTCATTGTCTTCCTGCCTCTTCTTTTGTCCTGTGGTTTGATCTGAGGCCCACACTCTAAATCAATGCTACCAGTTGCTGTTCATTCAGTTCAACAGCCAGCAAACACAGCAGGGACTCTCAGACCATCTCCTATGTGAGAACACACAACACTGAAATAGGCAGTGAGGATAAGAGAAAATATCCCTGAAGCTGCTGAGCTGTGTTGTGTTTTTAGACATTTTGGTCATATTAAAATATTTCTCTGTCTGCCATTTTCTGGCATGAGTGTCTTTATTTGTGTAGTGAGCAAGCCGACCATTCCCCTAAAGGAGGAGGCCTAAGAATACCTCCCTTGCACCAGAAGATGATGAATAAATGCAATGTTTTGTATGTTGTACATAGTAACAGGACACATAAAGCTTTATTCGTTCATAAATAGCCAAGAGAACAGTGCAGCATTGATTGACCCCTTGTTGTATTCTCTCTCTCTCTCTCTCTCTCTCTCTCTCATTGGCTATTATGTTACTACAACCCTGCACTGTTCTGTCATTAAGAGTTCATTTTCTTCTTTTCCCAGTTTCTACTGCAGCATAGACAATTACCCAGGAATCCTTTCAAGAGTATTCCCAAGCAAATGCGCCTGGCAAAGCCTTTCCAAAACCAGTCTTAACTCATTCATAATGATTGTCGATTAGAGAAGCGAGAGCTATTTTATTTTCCAGTAGTTAAAAAATCATCTTACTTGTCTTTCAGGAAATAGTTTTGGGGCTCACAGTTTCTCTTTTATTTTATTTGAGAACAACACGGCATGTGCAGGTCATTGCATTGTAGTATTTCGGCTGCAGATATACAGAAACTAAGCAGCGACGGGGTAACCGGAGATGTCGGGTGCCAGCCGAGATGCCAGCTACAGATCATGTGACCAAAGTGCAAACTCTAGTTACAGCGGGGTAGGGTCTCTGCCACCAGAGGAAGTGTGAAATATCATCTGGCATGCTGGAGGGAGATGGAAAGGGATGGATGGATAGATGGGTGGGAGTTTCCAGAGAGTGTAGAAGATGGGTGGTGGGGGGGTTTATGATGATGAAAATGGCTGTAACTCTTCACCGGAGTGAGAGAGTCGGCTTTAAAAGGCTGTAAGTGGACACCTCATAGTATCTGGCTGACTCCTGCTTGACAAGACCCGGAGACCCTGGTGTATTTATTGTAATGGAGCACAGCTGGGCCACAGCTCGGATGGGTTAATAGCCATGTGACAGCTCCGGAGGAAAGCGGGAGGTTTTGTGTACATGTGTGTGCGCATGCATTTTATTTACTCATGCACTCGGATGAATGGTGTGCAGGGGCCACACTCAGGAGGGTGGGACTCTGCCAGGCCAGATGGCTCCTGTCAGGAGCAGGGAGAGGGAGGGAGGGATCTCAGAGTCCCCCGAAACAGCGTCAGAGTGGCCGNTCTCTCTCTCTCTCTCTCTCTCTCTCTCTCTCTCTCTCTCACACACACACACACACTAAGTATATTTGCTCAGGCATTATACTTAATACAAATTTGAAGTATTTCCATTTTTGAGGGGAAGATTTTATGAGATTTTGTCTTTTATTTACTCCACTACTTTGATCTGATGGCTGCGGTTATTAGTTTTAATCTTTATTCTTTCATTTCCTTCTTCCTTTCTTCTCTCCTTTCTTTGTAGTTTTTCTTTCTTATTTCTTTCCTTGTATTCTGTTTCTTTCCTTCCTTCCTTTGGTCAGTCTGTCTTTTCCTTACTCCTGCTCTCGTTTCCTTCCTATAATTCTTTAAACATAAAGATTACAAAATACCATTAGTCTCTTTATTTCTGTGATTTCTTCTTTCTTTATTTCTTAAACTGATCTAAAAACATGAGAGTTTCTCAAACTGGAGATACAAGCTTTTCACCCAGCAGCTAAACTAAACTCTGCTATTCATATGAAGCACTTTTACCGTATTTGAGTACACTGTATTGTACTGTATTGTACTTGAGTAATGATTTGAAGGCAGGATGTAGAATTGAGTATGTTTCCTCTGTGGTAATGACTCTTTAGTAAAAAGGGATTTCAGTGCTCTTCCTCCGCCGCTCTGACTCTGAAGTGGAATGGAGAGATGCAGGATGGAGAGCGGGAAAGAGGGATGGGGAGGCGGGAGCAGTGCTGTGAAAGCATAGCGAGGTATCATTTTGTTTTATGATTGCACCAGCCTAAGAGAGTTGTGGGATTTTTTTTTATTTGTTATATTTCTTTTTTTTTTTATTCCTCCCTCAGTAAAAAGAGCAAGCGAGAATGTTCGCCTTTCTTCGCGTCTCTGTTTCTGCAACTGATCTGGAGGCCACAGGGGGGCTGTTCCTGCCTGGAAAATAAAGCTGGCTCCCCCCCAAATAAAGTACACTCATTTGCATTCTCATGCTGTAATTTAGATCTGCTCACACTCTCTTTCTCTCTCTCTCTCCATCCCTCATCCCTGCATCCTTTCAGCCCTGGTCCTTGCTGTTCTGTGGGGATTGGAACGTAGGAGGGGAGGCAGAGAAAACAAAAGCAGACAGGCACTAATGTTTACTCAGAGTTGTTATCAGGACCACTGCTGAGGGGGCGGGGGCTGTATGCATGCCTGGGGGGGTTATTTACCCTGGCTGCTGCTTCCACGGCAGGTGCCCCTCGGTGGATCAACCTGGGCCTCCAAATAAATATTCACCATGGGGATATTAGACTTGCGTCACTCAAGGCTACATTCTGCTGCTCTTTATCTCCCATTCTTGTTACACTAACAATCCAGCCCACTGAGCATAAAGGACGATGTGTGTGTCTATGTTATGCAGTTATAAGGAGTGATGTCAGGATGGAATAGATGAGTCTTTTGTAGCATTTTGGTGGGATGTGCTGGCAGCTTGTTTCCTCAGATGTTTTTTGCTCTTAGCTAAGTTGTTGTTCAGCGAACAAACATGACCTTTGGCTAAGATTACATTGAATTATTCATTTCCTGCACATGATGTGGTGTAGGCACAGAGATAGTCATCTGTCAGGAAGAGCTATGTTGCCCAGTTAGAATGCAGTGGTTGTCTGTTTATCAAAATGTAATCATAATTGTTCCTTCTGTGATTTGGCAATAATTGAGCAAATCCCTACTTTATTTTCAAGAGCTTGTATTTTTCCCCAACCCTCTATTTTCCCACAAAAATAGTAAAATTGGAAGTCCATCATCCAAATCATTTTAAGAAACTATTTTGGGTCAGCTTTAAATGTCCAAGTCAAATTAAATCAATCTCCAACCTCAACAATCCATTTTCTTTGCAGATCTATTATTGCTTGTGGGATTTTCTTTCCCCTGAAATTGTCTTCTCTGGCAGAACTTAGTCCCACTCTGTGTGTCGTTCTCACAAGCTTACCAAGTGTAATTTTTCCCAGATACAATTTATCGCCAAATAGCCCAAGAAAATGTCAAAAATGACGATGCAATTCTTCAGATATTCTCCTGCAAATTTCTACCCCCGGTAATTAATTAATTAATTATTAAGAAGAAATGCTTTTGATACTATGTTGATACTATTTTGATACTATGTTGAAGTAAAAGCAAGAAGATAACAAGATAAAGTGAAGAATGATTAAAAAAAAAAAAGTACAATATCAAGAAAAAAACAAGCAAGCAAAAACAAATCTATAAAGCTGTATTGGCCTTTTTTTATATGTAACTTCTCTTGCCAAATGCAAGTACTGGAGCTACAAAAGGTATTATCTTGCTTACTGCTGCTCCCGAGCTAACCCCCCTACTGACATGAGTCCAGCGTCTCAAACGAACCCCCACACACAGTTTGATTCTCTGCTGTAACTGGACCTCCGGTCATCGAAGCTTCGTCTCCAAGCAGCAGGTTGGCTGCTTTACTGCTCGCTTTCTTAAAATCCCTTTAAGTGCTTTAGAGGGATTTAAAAGGCCTCAACATCCAGCCAAATTCCAATGCTTACAGGAAAAGGGTGCTTACAGTATAATTAGGCTGGTTAAAGAAGAGGACTCACGCTCAACAGTAAATCCACACAGACTGGAAGGAGTCGGTGGCCCTTTGTCAGGTCTTCAGAGCGTGAACGCTGCTCTTGATATCTCATTGTGCCAAAGGTCAGGGCTTAAGGAGCGGCGAGAGTCAGGATAATAGAGAGATCAGTGGACAAGACGAGTAGATGAGAAAAACTGTATAAATTTACAACTTTATACCGAGCGTAAAGGTGTAGGCTGAAGCCTTGGTTATTACACCCTTTTTACATTAATCATTTTGTTCAGATCCCTTTAGATTTATACACTGAAAATATGTGTTTCTATATACAGATCACAGATACCTACAAGTCCCAAACAAAATTTCACATACACATATTATCTATATAAAAATTCCAAAAGTCCCAAACAAACATTTGTGTACACATACTCATCATGCATATACAGTATTTGAATGGGAAGGAATAATCCTTGTCCAATCGTATCTTAGCAGTCATTGTCTATTCAAGTATTTCCACACAGAAATAGTCTGGTTGTGGCCATTCACATAATTCTACACACAGTTCATTCCAGTGTCTCTATATGTTCGTCAACATCACTGTCCATCCATGGGACACAGCGAATTGTTAGTCATTATCTGTACTGATCCAAGTCTTTTAGTTCTCTTACCATAGCAACTTTTGAGGTTTCAGGTGATCCATTCAGCCGAATCATCACTTTGCAATTTCTTGTCCAAGTGGCGTATTTTGTTTTGCTTCAGTAGAATGCATGCCTGCCTGGCAGTGTCGGCATTTTTTTTTGGTGAGGTGTTCCTTCAGATACACTCCTGTCTCAGACAGCTTCCTAGCCTGTCTTAATAGCTCGATCTTGCTCTTTCGATCAACAAAACAAACTATAATTGCCGGCTTAACTCTGCTGTCCTTTCAGAGAAGTGTATGACAAGCTGCAATTTTGTTGCTTTCAGTGGGCATGTTTTGCCTTTCAGTAAACTGTATGAGTTGTTCCAGTGTTTGTAACTCATGCAGGTGCATCCTCACCTTTGTCTGTGATTGCTGCCGCCCCGGCATATGTTTGGTGCTTGGTCTTCTGTCCGGTTATAATGAAGGGGAGCGTACCGTAAATGCTCTATTGGTGGCCGGGGCCTTTATTTACCTCAGCTGCGGAGAGAACCCAGCCAATACAGGAGACAGGCTTTTATAAGAGGCAGGCCTTTATTTCTAATTTTGCCGATGGACAAACTCATACCTGTATAAAAAAACACACCGCCACAAGGGAGAAGATGTCAGTGTGAACACAGTTCTGGGAAGCTTTTATAAAGGTGTTCATCCACTTTTCCCGGTTAGTGATGACAGCAGAGCGTCACGCGCTCCTCGCCGGGGACGAGCGCGTGACGCTCTGCTGTCACTTGCAGTGACCACTGTGACGGCGGGCTCCACGGCTTTGTTTCACATTGAGCCCAGCTGTGCCTTCTGGCTGGAGGGGCGATGGCTGGAGAGGTTTTTAAGAGGTTTGGAGGTTAAGAGGTTTGGTATCCAAACATGGCTGCTGTCATCTGGTGGCAGCAGCAGATTACACTCATAGTTTACTGGGCCAGTAAAAGACACACACCAAATCCAGCCTTTATATGAGACTGGCTTTTATTTTATCCTGCTGACTCCACCCCCCAGCTATTATTAGATACCAGCTATTATTTGAATACCGGCTTTTAATGGAGAATTTACAATATCTATGTTCCCAGGGTCCTATGTTCCCCAGTTCAAAGGGGAATAGGTAACTGTGTGTTATCAGACTAACCCTAACCATTATATGCTCTACTGTGCTATGTAGAGCCGGGGAACACTGGAATGATTCCACAATCAAGTCTTCCATTCGCATGTATTGTTCCACGTGGTCGATTCTTTTCTCCAAGTCATCAATCTTCTTCTCCTTTTCCTTGATAATCATTTTAAGGTGTTTCACCTCATTCATTAGTTCCATAAGTTTGGTTTGTTGTTTGGCGACTTTACTTATCTCCTCCGACATAAAGCTCAATGATCTCTGATTTCCTCCATTTCTTCCTCTGTTGCGTTTTTTTTTTTTTTTTNTTTTTTTTTTTTTTTGCCTTCGGTGGCATTTTCTCTGCTGTTTCAGCACTTTTGAATATTCAGTACTTTTGATACTTCAAAACGACACGCCACGTGACATCTTTCGTTTCTATCATTCTATCATTTCGCCTAATGAATTATTTCCTATGTTCTTTGTTCTTGTTGTAAAGTTTGATGCGTAAATGTGCGTGAAAGCATTAAAAACATGCAAACGTAAGGGATAACGAAGCCAAAGACACAGGAGGACGCTCACTGATTCATGGATCTGTTGAAAGTCCATCATAAGATACACAAACTTAGTCTTTTCATTAACATTTGTGTCTTAGCTTTTGAGAAACAGACAAATTTTAAAAAGACCTATCTTTAAATTTAAAGAAAATGAAAAAAAAATTTCTCAATCTGATTATTTGATAGATTGATTATATTGATTATATTTGATTATGCTATTATATTGATTATATTTCTGTCTTACAACTAAATGATTAATAGGCTTATTATTTTTGAAGCAATTATGTGGGTTTTAGTTTGTGTATCAGATTGAGTCTTTTTAAGTGTGTGTGTACACAAATGCTTGAGCTCAAAGGTGTTTGTGTATTTGCTTTAAGGCAACAGAGGCTAACAGGCTAACAGATGTAGCCTTCAGGACTGGTTTAGGCACAAGTCTGGCTGCTCCCCTGGAAGAGGAAAAAGGGTTTTGTGTGTGTGTGTGTGTGTGTGTGGGTGTGTGTGTGTGTGTAGGGGGCCCTGCTGTGCCAATCTGTTCTCATTAGTGTTTACTCGCCCCCTTCAAAGTGCACTAACATGTGAGGACGCGCATGTCAACTGCTTGCTAGCAGTCGTGAGCGTACAGCGGTTTGTGGCTGCAGGAAACTCATCCCCCCTCCCTCCCATTCATGTTCCCACTGAGACGCACATCTTTTCTGGAATCTTTATACATCGCAGCCATCACTTCCCACTCGTCTCCAATTGGCACCTTTGGCGCAGTCGCACCAGCTGGAGAGATCACGGCTGATCTTCAGGCTGCTTCAAGAACAACATCTGTGAGTCGGGCAGCTGTGATGGGATAGAAGCTGAGACGTTCGAGTTAGAGCTCAAATCCTATCTGATCCTTTGACCTGAGCGCTTGGCAGACGTCGGTGGTCTTTCTCTTCTTTGATGGTGCTCCCTTCTTTCCTAATTCATCCCCAAACTCATTGAGCGCCTCTGTTTTTTTGAGAAGCTGTGATCTGCCGCGTTCCTTATTAACATATTGCTATCAGCCATGCCCCCTTCCTCTCCCGTGGACCCTCTAATGTTATTGAAGAGAGAAAGATCAGAGGGACAGCCATATCCTCACACTCCATCAAGAGTGTGTGTGTGTGTGTGTGTGTGTATGTGTGTGTGTGTGTGTGTG
>VXCM01002433.1:61621-115108 GCA_014773175.1 Lucifuga dentata
TGTGTGTGTGTGTGTGTGTGTGTGTGTGTGTGAGAGAGGGTGATGGTGGTTGGTAAGGTAGGCAATGCACAGCTTGCCACAGTGAGTCCAACACTGCAAAAAATCCTCCGGAAACTAGAAATAAGCAAATGTTCTGCAACGTAGAGAAACTGTCTAGATTCCAGATATGAAATCTGACTTTATAACTAGTAATAAAAGGAATTTGAACCTGTTAAGCTTCATATAAGCAAGAAAAAAAATGTATAAATTCAAGTTATATGTGCTTGAAACTAGATTATTTGTCTTTTAAGATGTCTTTAAAAAGTACTTCAAAATTTTGCATGTGAAAGTTTTTCCATTTCCAGCAAATGGGAAGAATTGATGCCTCAACTATGGCGTTTGTCATTTCCCACCTCGTTATTTTGACATTGATCACATCAAATGCAGAAGAATTTTCTACCGTCATATGTCATTTTCTTGATTCATATGAAGTTATCATCTTTGTTTTGTTTGAGATTCTGGTAACTGAAACAGGTGAATTTTGTATTGGAAAGAAGTTAAAAGAATTGGCAGGTTTTACTTGTTTTAACAAAATAAGACTTTCACAGCTCAATAACAGAAAATTTGATTTAAGATTCTTAAGCTTGTTCTAATTTTTGAAATGTGTCAACCATCTAAATTTCTAATTTCTAAATTTCTAATTTTTAATTTCTAATCTAACTGGACAAAAATACTGAATAACTCCCTTTAAATCAAAAATGCATATCTTGATGCATGAGTGCATTTGATGCTTGCAGATAATCTGAATCATCACTTTCTTGAACTCCCGTTTATACCGTGAACAGTTTTCTAATTTTGATGCCCACCTCTCCTGTACTTGCTCACCTTCATTTACTTTTTGTGCGGTGTTCACTGAGCATGCTCCGAAGGCAATAAGAGAGCGGAAAAACAGAATGAAGGAGGTCTGGTGTGGTTGTGCCATGGATGCCATTGCCGCCGTGACACTTTTGTCCCGTGGAGTGTGGGCCTGGCCTGCCATGCACAGAGGCTACCATTTAAAGCAGACGTGCTCTTGTTTTATTGGCAGGGGATGGATTGGCGTGGCAGGCAGCTGGGTGGTGACGGGTGGGGCACAGGCAGCACAGGACAAGTGGCCTTTGTGTGCTACTTTTGGGGAAGTGAAGGAGGGAAGGAAGGGAGGGCATGGAGAAGGCTGCCAACAAAGGGTGCTTATACCCACCTCCCCTACCCCCCTTCATCCTCTAGTCTCAACCACTACAACTCACGCATGACCTCGTGCTGTCACTCAGATGAAGGGTTTGTGTGTCTTTATGGCAGGTTTTTTTTTGTGTGTGTGAAAGGGAGAGAAAAGTAGTAAATGAGTAATTCAGCCTCTATAAACATGAAGTATGGCTGTCTGGCAGCAAGCCATTTTAAACGGGAGGAAACTCCTGCAAGAAAAAACAGTCTGCTGTGACCCATCTGCACATCTGTGTATTATGCCAGGAGTCTCCATTACTCCACAATCATATTCCCGGCATTCTGCCAAGGGTGTGTATGTGTGTGTTTTACTATTCGTTTCTTGCCATGTGTTGTTTCTCTGCATTTGTGTATAACTTCTGTGATGTTACTGACATTTCTGCCTCCACAAATCATCCATATCAGAACCCCACTTGCCCCCCACATCCTTCCACGCACCTCCTCCTCCCGTCCACATTAACGAGGAGGGGATCTGGGTCATGTTATTACACAGTGGTGCTCAGGGCAGCAGAGTAAATGGCTGTAACTGCTGCCGGTCATCAGCGGCCGCCACCGAACCTTGTTGTCAAGAAAGGAGCCACCTGCAAATAGCAGCTTTGGGTTGCTAGGTAACCGGTGGCAGCAGCTGACAGTATGGAGAGAGCTCTCTGATCTTTCTTCTTCTTCTTCTTCTTCTTCTTCTTCTTCTTCTTCTTCTTCTTCTTCTTCCTTTTTGGCCATAAGCAGTATTTCCCTAGGGATGAATCCAAGGAATTAAGAGGAAGCAAACAAGCTACTATTACTACAGTGGAGACTCACTTGTAGGTTACACACCTTGGGATTATTAATCTCCAAATCACAACAATCAGGCTTACGAGTCAAACATTAGTGACAAACTTAAAGTTTGGAAAAAATAAGAATGTAAATCTCACAAACCTCTGCTCTACGAAGAACGCTCCATCTGAAACCAGACTCTCTGCAGACATTTCCTGTCTCTAAAGGAGTGAATTCCATTTTTACATTTTAATATTTTTCTGATTTTTATTAAACAAGGCACTTCAGCTGATTACAATGCAAGAAATAATAGACTGCAACTGGTTGTTGGGTATATGGAATATTAAGTCTGGCAGCTGCCTGGCTTTCACATCCACCTCCACATCAGCCGGCAAACGTGGTTAATGTTATTTTTCTCCCAAAGCTGATGTCATAACTAAGTTCTAACTTCTATTATAGGTGTCAGTATGCTTAAAAGAAAGTGCTGAATCATTTAAGTGTCTGAAATCCCGGTTTTGACTCATGATGCCCACTTCCTGTAGTGATTGGTAGGTGTATTGAGGTGTGGTAGGGTTTTCTCTTTATGTAACTTCTTTCCATGCTTACACAAATGCCATGCCACAAATACATTTAAGGAGAGAAGTGAAAGCGTGTGCTGTTATCCCCGTTTATATGATTAATAAGGAACAGGCAGAATTCCAGTTAATGATGCCAGGATTTTTTATTCCACATGCGATTGTGGGCATTCTGAACAGGTATAAGTGACATGACGTGGCTGAACACCACGTAGTATGACCTGGTTTATTTGAATTCTCATAGGCTACGTCTATCCTTCACATGCGCCGATTGATGAACTCAATCATCTAATAATTTGTTCTTTCACATTAAGTCAAAACTGTGTACAGTGCGACAATGCTACAGAGCACAAAATCGAATTCGCCTGTCCCATTCTGGTCCCGCTTCCCCTCATGGCGGCAATCTAACACCAGCAGCAGAGGCCAACGGTAGGAAGAGACTCCCACTTCCCCTCACCACATAATGGAAACTCTGGCCTCATCTCCCCATGCGCCGCTCTGCTGCGTCCCTCTGCCAGACTCTGACTAAGTGTTGCTGGCTCGGGAACCGCAGTATCCAGCCCAGAACTGGTTTTGGTTCCACATGTATTTGTCTAGAGGAATGATTAGAATTAGATTACTGATGATTGAGATAGTGATTGAGCAAAAATGTGATCTCATAAAAGCTAATCTACATCAAGTGGTTTTAAGCCTTTTTGCTGGAGACCTGCGATTCCAAAGTAATTGTCACTGCGACCCACTTCTCATTTTTTAATAGTGTGGTGTATCATAATTGTAGAAAAATGCACTTTTAGACTTCAAACTGAGTACATCTAGCAGATTTGGATACCAAATTTCTGCAATGAATTAAGGCCCCATTTTCATCTTCTTCCAACCCAGCTGATGAATGTTCGTTTATAAGCCTTCACAAAGGACTGAGTGTTTGAGAAATCAATTACAAGTCCATAGCTGTCTTTAAAAGTATGATTTATGTGCCGGTTGCAAGGGGGGATTGTACACGTTTGATTCTTTAGAAGAGTTACCGTCAGGAAGTGGAGGCGTTTGGTCGTGTCATTGGGAGTTTAATGATGAGCGTCATGCACAGAGGGATCAGTGGGATGTGGCAGCGATGGTAGAGTTCAAGAACAAAACACAGTGGAGAACTGAAGCCAAAGCGTATATCATTTAACAGAGGAGGATATGTGTGTGTGTGAGAGAGAGAGAGAGAGAGAGAGAGAGAGAGAGAGAGAGAGAGAGAGAGAGAAAGTGTATTTATGCACTTGCAAGCATGTATTTTTGGCAGGTAAACCCACGACAGCTGTCTCTCTCAGTGAAAACTTAGTCTTTCCAAATCATCACACACACACACACACTCATACACACACACACAGACACACACACTTGCATATAGAGTCTGGCAGCAGTTTAGTGAGGAAACGAGAACACACAGGATAGGAAATGAGGGGGATTAATTAATGGAGAAGTGAAATTAAGAGCACTCTGCCTCCTGCAGCTACAACATGACCCCCGCATCATCCCACAGNCCCCCCCCCCCAGCGTGCACGTTTTGCTGACATGACAGCTCCATTTGAGTCACCGGCTGTTTGCAGACGGCTGTTTGTCGGCCAGCGGTGGTGCCACGAAAATCTGTGGAAAAGATGGCTGCCGCGGAGACCTGTAGAACAAACTCTTTTATTTCTGTTCATACCCAAAAAGCTGTTAATAGGGCTGTTAAAACTGACTGAAAATGTGATATTATTATTATTATTGTTATTACTATTATGGTATGTAGGGCTGGGTATTGTTAAAAAATGTTCAATACCCATATCAATACCAATACTTACATTTTGATATCCTAACAATACTTATTTTTATTTTAATATAGAATGTCTTGAATTAAAAGCTGTATCCTGTTTATAAAAAAAAAAAAAAAAAAAAAAACCTCTTCTTAGCTTTTTTCTTTTTTTAAATCAATTTTTACAAAAAGAAAATGACATTAGGCATTGGCTCTTTTGTACAGTTTTTAGGTTGATATTCAGTTTCGAAGCCCTGAAGCGTCAAGTGACACCTACATTTTTTTGATGCTCAGCAATATTGAGGCATTTTGTTTGGCACCATAAAGCAAAGCTGACCAGGGTATCTTGATAAATTAGGAGAAAATCAAAGGTAAAATATTACAAAGCTCTGTCGGGTGAAAAAAAATATCAAAACCCTTTATTATATTGATGAGAGCAAGACGTATCAATTTTCTTGTATGAATAGAGGTGGATTTTTGATGGGGTTTTTTCTAGCTAGTCTATACCTGCCTGCATAGTGCACCTGTGGAGATATCAGAGCTGCACATCGCTTACTTCCCTCTTCTGTTTCTCTCATATACTGATGCTATTATTAATTATTGTAGAGATGCATTATATATTTTTCTCCACACACACACTCCACAGTCAAGTCACAAAGTGTCAGCATAGAAAAGAATGATGCTGAAAACAATGCCATGACCCGCGTTACGACCCACTTATCTGAACCAGGTGTGGAGCTGTGCAGCTGTCAGGACCAGTGGTTCTGTTTGCGACAAGCTTGATCAGTGTGTTGTCAGGTTAGTGTAGCCTGCCGCCTCCCTGTTTCCTCCTGCCCCAATACATCATCTCCTCTCCATCAAAATCAACAGAGTGAAAATCAATCTGTCACGCCAGACGAGACGAGCATAAACCGAGTNCTCCATCAAAATCAACAGAGTGAAAATCAATCTGTCACGCCAGACGAGACGAGCATAAACCGAGTGGAAGGGAAGGGAAGCAGAACTAAAAGAGAAAAAGGGAGGATTTGAGTGGAAAATAGCAGGAATAGAATGAAGGATTGACAATTGGACGAGAAGGCGAGACAGGAGGAGTGGCAGTGATTTCTGGCATGGAGGAAAGAAAGAGGAGATAGCTGAGGAGTGATAGCTGAGGTGGGGAAGACAGCAGTAAGGAAAGGAGAGATAAAGGGAGGAGAGGCAGAAACACGGTATTAGACGGAGGGTGTTTAAGAGAAAAGGAGGAGCTGTCAGAAGATGCTGTGGCTAAAGGAGAGATCTGAGACATTCCAGTATGGGCGATGGGGAAATGTAATGAAGGGAGAGATGGAGAGGGTGAAAAAGACTGAAAGGTCAGAGAGAGAGAGTGGATGATTCATGGAGTTCAGCTTGTCTGAGTTCTGCCTCGGGGCTGGAAGCAACCTGCCAACCCTCATCCTCAGCTTCTCTCACCTGCATTTCACTCCCACTGCTGTGAAGTCTGTTACATACATGTAGCTTCTGCTTAGATGGCAGCAGGTGGAAAGTTACATGTGCTGTGAGATTTTTTTCTGTGATTTACGGAAAGTCCTGCATGCTGGAAACTAAGCAAATCTAAGGGAATGCTGCATCCAAGTTTTGTCGCCATTTTGATTTCTAGTCCGTGTATCCAGACACCCAAATGTACATCTTTTTCTTTAATTTTTTTTTTTTTTGCCTTTAATCCCAAAGGCTTGTACAGTTCTAGCAGGAACAGGTAGCAACATTTATTCCAGACCGGCAGACATGCCTATCACTGGGACAATTCCACCCAATGGGATGGAGATGTAGTTGAGTCCAGGTACTTTCTGGACTCAAGCATGTCCACATCACCACCAGGCCCGGTGGGGGGTGTGGCAGGTAGCTTGGGGAAATGCCAGCAGGCTGATGTTAGAACAACCCTTTTCGGGGAATGTTTCTCTAGTTTGACATAAAACTGAAGAAGCTTTTAAAATGAACGGCAAAATGTCTTCAAGCTAGACACCCAAATGTCGAACGTATAGGACCTCATGTGTCCACTGTTCAGTAATGTATAATCCAGCCTTGTTGTTTGTTTTTCCTGTTTTTTTTCTCTGAAAAATATATATTTTTTTTAGATTTTTTTGAAAGGCACAAAGCAGTTAAAGCAGATTTTTAATTGGATTTTATGTCCACAGGCACCCAAAAGTTGTCCTGTTACTGCTGCAAGAAAATGCTTTTCATTATAACTTGCCATAAATGAGGTCCTCTAGTGGTGAGGACACCTCAGAATACGTTTCTGATAACAGAAACAAACAACCTGCTAATTATGCACCAGAGATCCTCAAACTACTGATCGTTTGCTAGAATTTTCTATTATTTTGACTTGATATGATGAGAAATAAGAACTGGAATCACTCAGAATCAGAATCTAAACAATATCCAACCCAAAACTTTTCAACTAAAGTAACGGTTGGTGTTGAGCTTCGTCTTTCTGATGCAAATCCTTGTATTGAGCAGATAACTTGTGTACTCATATGCACACACACACACTGGCACCGATACATGAGGGTGCTAAACACCCTCATCGAGTGCTCTCACACACTCTCACTAGCATGATGTAGTGATCTTGGTCATTACCAGCTGCCTCCATTAATATTCAAAGAGCTGTCATTTACAGATGTGGCACAGTCGCTACGCCTCCCACTCTCCATGCCGTCATGTCACCCGTCTTGAACAGGGGGTGTCATGGGTATGCGTGGGGGTGGGAGTTGAGGTGTATACATACGGGTGTTTGCACCTCCGACCTAGAGTCACGCAGATGCCAAAAATAAAGTGCAGTAAAACCGACATCCAAAGCCTGTTAAATGATCACCATGACAACAGGCGGAAAGCATGGGGAGACGACGACGATGATGGCGATGATGATGATGGCATCTTCACGACACGCCTCCTCCTGCCCTGAGAGACTGCACTGCTGGACTCTTCGCTCTCTGTCAACTGCTCTCACCTTTCATTCTTCTCCTCCTCCTCCTCCTCCTCCTCTCTGTCTCCTCTGATTATGACTCCGGGGAGCTCTTTAAGCTAACAGGCAGTGTTTAGTGTGTTTTTAAACTTGCTCTTTTTCCATTTTAATTTCGCTCCTCACTCTCTCCCTTTCTCTCTCTGTTTTGCTCTCTCTCTCTCTCTCTCTCTTNCTGTTCGTCCTCCCACCGTGCATTCCAGCCTGTTTGTGTAAAGGCCACACACAACTTTCTCTGCTCAAATCTCATAATCTCAACTTCATCTCCTCTAATCATCCTCCTCTGCTGCTGTAATCTCACAGAGCACTCCTCCTCTCCTCTCTGCTGGCTCTCACCTCCTCCTCCTCCTCCTCCTCCTCCTCCACCCAGCTCCTTATCTCAGATCTGACGTCATAGTGATCCACACACACACACACACACACACACACACCTGCACGCACACTTAGACATACAGGATGAGGTCATATGTAAGGAAGCAGATATAAATCGTATTATTTCTGTCACATTCTGAGACGTCTCTGGCTGGTGAGCAGCAAAACACTAGATAACAAAGATATCACGCAGCACATCCACAGGGGGAATTTGTTGTTGTGGTATGTACAGAGTGACTTTTGACGTTTTGTGTCAGCCCGTCCTGATCTATAGCTGCCGCCTGTCAGTGAAGATCATGACCTGTGCAGCGGCGAGGCGCTGTGGCATTGGTACTCTGTCTGCAGGGAACTTTTGCTTTCCATCTCCATCCATCTACCTAGCAGCTGGCTTTTGAGCCACACGCCGTTCAGAAAACGCATGAATATTGATGGTCCCAGCTTGTTAACGTTGTATGAAGCCGGGCTGGTAATTGTCTGTCTTCTCACTACGGCACATCTTCAGTGGGATGTGTGAGAAGGTCGGCACGCTGGGGAGCTCGGCTCAGCTCCTCTCTTCACTTTCAGTCAGGAAAAGCAGGGGGAGAGGGAAGGAGAAAGAGTGAGCGGAGACAAACCGTAGCTCACCCCCATCTGAATTGTGACACACACACACTGGCTCTGTAATGGAGATTTGTCAAGTGTGCCAGAGTGCAGATGTGAGTTGGCTGTGGGTTTGTTCCAGGCTTGTAGCATTTTCTGTATCACTCTCCAGTTCGGTGATACATGGCTGTGTGGAGGCAGGGCGGCAGTCAACCTGATTTCTAAAGATGTCGCTCACAATTTGTCTTTTTTTCTTTGCCGTTTGTCTTTCCACACTTTGTGTTTCCACACAGAAGCAAAGGCCATAATCTTCTTTTAACTAAGCTGCCAAAGTGTGTGCGTGTGTGTGAAAATGTAATATTGAAAGAAAACCTGAGAATATGGAATGAAATCAGAGAATATTGAATGAAATCTGCCAATACTGAATGAAAATCAGAGATTATTGAATGAATATCAGAGAATATCGAATGAAAGTCAGATAAAAAAAAAAAAAAAANAAAAAAAAAAAAAAACAAACACTATAAACAGTCCACTTGATATCGCCAGGCTGATATTTTTGGCTTATATGTGCAGGATATATATTGCTGGATATACTGGTGTCTGCAAAGATTTTAGATGTGCAAAAAAAAAAAANAAAAAAAAAAAAAGGGGGGGTGGCTGGGAAATAAATGTTTGACAGGCTCCATATTTGTACATTTTTCTTAATTGAAGGTCATTTTTGTAATATTTTTGTTAATTTTTTGTTATATTTCTGCTACATTTATTTAGTCATTTAGCTAACCTGTAAAATTGTGAATTTTACTGTTCAAAATGTACTTATCTTTATAACTTGTCCCCATACTGCAACTGACACAACTCTGAAATCTGTAGCCAAAAACATCAGTGTGGTGTGTTTGTGTGTTTAAAGCAAAAAAAAAAAAAAAAATATATATATATATATATACGTATATATAAAACTAAATACTGTTTGATGTGGCATTATCAGATTTTTTTCACTCATATTAACTCAAGTTAATATAACTTAAAATTAAATAATCAGTTCTTTGTTACTGTAAAATCCTTGGATTTAATCCACACACAAATCAGATATTATTTTGAATTTAACAGACAGATACTAGATTTGCTTTACACCGTTAGTGCAGGTCTTGTGTGTGTGTGTGCGCACGTGTGTTAAGTGTTCAGGAGGTACGAGGTGAGCTGAGAGGCTTCCTGGAAGTGAGGCTGCGGTCTAATCCACTCGAGTCGGCGCATTGATTTATCGAGCAGTGTTTGTTAGCTCAGAGAATCTCGTTTCCTAATGGATCCTAATCAGTTGCAGAGCAGCTAATTATCATCTTTAATGTTTCCAGAAAACACTTCAGAAAATAATAAACTCAGCTTTGTGAGTCCTGCATTTCAAAATGGACTCATTTCTTCTAGTACACCCTTGTATACTGTTCATCTGTCCATTTGTCTATTTCTGTTGGTTATTTTTCTTATTTCTTTTAAGGATTGCATCTAATGATTATTTTCGTCATTGATTCATCAGTTGTTTTTCGTCTATTGATTTACCGTTGCAAAAATGTTAATAAATGACCACCAATGAGATGTCCCTAAAATGATCACATGTATTAAAAACTTTTATTCTTCATCTCTCTTTAGGTATTCGGCCCCAAATCATGAATGGGCCGATGCATCCGCGCCCCCTGGTGGCGCTGCTGGATGGGCGTGACTGTACCGTGGAGATGCCCATCCTGAAGGATCTGGCCACCGTGGCCTTCTGTGATGCTCAGTCCACACAGGAGATCCACGAGAAGGTAACAAAAGAAACACAGAAAAGATGCATTTATTTAAGCATTTCCATATCTGCTTCTTTGTGTGTGTACTTTGCAACATTTTAGGGGAAATATTGTACTTCTGTGGCTGTAATTACTAGTTAATTTGCAGGTTAAAGACTTTAAAAATTAACATAAGACATGAGACATTTTGTTGTTGTCGGGTAAAAACCTTGTATCTCAGCTTTGTTTGAGCTTGAGGACACTGGCGTTTTTGACATTAAATGAGGAAAAGACGTAGATGAGCTAATCTGAAAGCAGGACAATCCTCAAAATTGAAGAAAGAACATCTTTTTTAATTATTTCATTCCAAGATTCTGAAATTGATGATGCATTAACCAGGTACATTTTTATGCTTCAAAAATTAAATACTCTAAAAATCAGAAATGCTACTTCAATCAGGATACATCAAAACTTAAAATGTGCTTTGTTGCCATCTAGTGGCAGTTGTGTTTAATTAAGCATACACTCGATACATTAATGCACACATTAAAACTTGGGTTCTTCACCAATTTAAAGCAATGAATCTTTTTTTTCAAATGTCTTATAATTAGATTGAAATAAGCATAAATCATTTTTAAATTGATTTACTCAAGCATGTAAAAGATTTGTTGCCTAATAGTCTGCTTAAGCCTCCTCCATGTGCATTTCCACACCTGCCAGACCTCCCTCATAGTCTGATTAAGCAACACGCCAACTATATTTGCCAAATGAAGTAATCCTATTAATTCCATCCATGTATACAACTTAGTTGAATTTTTTGCCTAAATCTCAATACAGAAAAAATCGGAGTATAGTGTGCATGAAAATGTACTGATCATCTCCATCTGCAACATCTGGCCAGCAGCCGAAACAAATTGCCAACCCTTGCTGTAGAGTTTTACTGCTGATACTAATTTACTTTTACATAAGTAGTAGTGAAAGATTTGAGTATTTTTTTCCACTACTGCACACATGCATGCACACACACACATGCATGTTTCATCCTGCTCCAAATAAGAGAGCAGACAGATTTTTGATAGTGATAGCGCCCCGCCGCCTCTCTTCTTCTTTTACTTTACTATCACAGTGCTAAAATGTGAAGCGCATTATATTGGCCCCATACGCTCTTGCCAGTTAAAATAAAGTGGCTTCATTATCATTTAATGTCACTTTGTGGCAAAGCGCACAATGCCTATATCACTGCCATTGTTCTAATAGAGTTTTGTATGGGGGGAATGCAGTGTAATTACATTGCGTCAGCTTGTAGTGTCTCTTTATTGCTTTTTATGCAGCGCCGCGGCTGCAAAAGAATATCTGACCAGGATGATGTGTATCACAGAGGTGCTATCTCTCCATCTGCAGAGGGAGAGAGAGCTGCAACACTTTTATGAAAATGGAACATATTAAAAAAAGAAGCTTTTGCATACAGAACACTTCAAGACCCTGGGTGGTGAGGAGCATGGGGAAATGAGGGAAGGAGCGTTTTTTTTTTTTTTTTTNTTTTTTTTTTTTTTTTGTTTGTTTCTTTGTTTTAACACTGCCTTATCAGGAAAAACATGATTGTAATGTTCACCTGGCCAGCATATTCAGCAGTTCACAGTAATAACTTGTAGTCTCGATACCCAGAGGGGTGGTGGAGATTGAAAATGTCCAATCTCTGGTTTCTGTTGATGCAAAGATGCAGTGCAGATGGAGTGCAGAATTTCAGCATGATGCTGTCACACCACCTGCTACACACTCCTCCATCCACACCAAGATAGAAATTCATGGGAAAAGCTGGTCGGTGGAATATGAAAGAAGTGTAGTTTATATCAGGTATCCTCTCGGTAATCCCTTGTTACTCATGTGATAGGGGAGTGATGAGACACAGGCAGATACAGTTCAGGATCCAGTTACAATGGCACTTCAGTGAGGGCAAATCCTGCACAGAGCACCTGCGCTCCAAAATCATCACGCGTCACTCGTCGTTTTCATTTCACACTCGCGTCTCACGCTCGCTTAAAGTCACATGTGGCCCATAAATGTGGCACGATAACCTATGTGGCATAGAGTCAACGTTGGCTTACCATACATTACGGTGCCTGACTCTGCTCATCCATATGGAATGCTGAGGTTACAGGTCTGTACCCACGAACGTCTGTAGTATCACCCATGTTATCCTGACAAAGAATCTTCCCTAATCTAATTTACTGATCAGTTAAATTCTGCACTTCCTGTTTATCAGCTGATCAAACACAAAAGCAATGATATAAACAAAGCATCAGCAAACATGACAAACTTATTTCTCTGATCACACCCTGATCACAGAGGTCAATGAGTTTACCTCTGACCCTGCTATGTCAAAATTGTAGCATGTTAGCATTGATATAATATATTATGAAAACTGCATACGGTGTTTTGATATGTCACCCATTTGTTGCTCATCCAGCCCATACGATCATATTGTTTTGACGTATACTGTGCCTGTGCTGTGCGTCAATTTTGGCATAAAATCCTGCATGTGCACAGCAATTCAAAAATTAAAGGGGGATTCCACCAATTTCACACATCAAATTCACTTTATTGGCCATTGAGACTCCAAACTAGAGCCCAAAAAATTCAGCAAAGCCAAAGCAAATTAACTCAACTTCAAGGAGTCAAATGCAGGCTTCAGCACTGACAAACTCACAAGTCATTTTTCCCAGCGCCCTCTACAGCCACAAAGCCTTTATACGGTTGTTTTCACATGCTAAATAGTGCTCCTCAAGATCAATAAATTGAATTTGATGTGTAAAAGAACTTGTTTTCTTTTATTCAAGACCCATTAATCATTCTTTTGAGAATCAGAATAGGTCCCAATATATTTTTTTTGGGGAGGAGTGACTCTTGTTTCGGCCAAAATCAGCCTAGACCTTTGAGAAGGTAGAATACTGTGTAGAATGTTGTAAAGTTATGGTGTGCGTGAAAGGGAGAAGACGGCTTTAACAGGGATTTCTTCAAAAACAGCAGCAACACATTCACCCTGCCAGGTGTAGCATGTCTGTTCTCAGCATTACAACCAGCTCTCATCCCCACTGCAGCCACCCTGCTCACTAGTGTGATGACCTCATAGCCATAAAATCCCTCCCTAGTAAGCCAATGGATACACACACACACACACACACACACACACACAAGCCCAGGCATCATCACAAATGATAGATGTGAAAAGCGGCAAGGCTTACCACGGAGAATGGTGATATAGATTACGGTAGGTCATAGTTTCCATTAAAGTGAACTACATTCAGTGGATTTCCCTCACAAAAACACGCAACAACACTTTTTCTCCATCTGTGTGTGTGTGTGTGTGTGTGTGTGTGTGGTGTTTTAAAGAGNCAACAACACTTTTTCTCCATCTGTGTGTGTGTGTGTGTGTGTGTGTGTGTGGTGTTTTAAAGAGCGCTTTAACCTTGAGTTAGTGTCTGGAAGGCCTGGCTGGGACACGGCTTTAATAAAAGCGGTATGGAAATTGGGGGCTAATCTGCTAATCAGAGGAGAGCTAATGCAGTTTGGCTGGAGGTGAAGGTAAATTGTTATTTACCAGGAGGCGCTGACAGGAGGTGAAGCTGATACTGAGGGAGAAAATGCTTCGATCCACATCGGACTGAATCACAGCCCAGGTCACCTTGTCTGAGTTTTTAAACACATTCACGTTTCTGACCCTGACCTCAAGTACTTTTCATGTTTTCCCTGTATTGACACGCTGTACTGCTGTAAAGGGTTGAATTATATTTTGAATGTTCATGTTGGTCTGACCACCTCCTATAAAATAATATAATAATTAGGGATTAAAAGCAATTAAGACTGTTAACTTAAAATCTGCACTTAAGTATAATTTTGATGCAGTTGTACTTGAGCATTTCCATTTTCTGTTACTTTTTACATCTACTCAGCTACATTTTTGATGGAAATATGATACTTTGTACTCCATTACATTTATCTGCCTGCCATACTTATTAATTTGCAGATTAAACCTTTATATTTAACACAAGCTAAAATATTGCTGTTGGCAGCTAAAAATGTCAAAACAAATTCTCCAAAATTAGACATGCAAGGTTTTACACCTGTTGGATGAAAACCTCGTATCTCCAGTCTTGGTGGATTTTTATATTTCATTCCCAGATTTAAATGGTATTGTTCCGTATTCTCAAAGGTTTTAGATACAAAGTTATTTACTACTGTATATCTCCCTTTTTGGATAACCAGATACATGAAGTTTTACTATGGATACTTGGTAGATTCTGTCACCATCATTTCCATTTATACTTGTATACTTTTAGCCTGGATGCTAAATGTATACAATCTCAAACTGACTTCATCTTCATGTTTTTGTCAATAGGCATGGCCTTTCACTAAAGATGCATTTTAAAATGTTAAATATAAATGGGGTCAAAAGGTCATCTGGAGCAAACTTAATATTTCTTTGACCCAACACATCCTGGTTTACCCTTGTGACCTCCCTTCTCAGTCAGTTATCTGGATCTTTTGACGATAAAGACCGTGTGGATGGGAGTGTAATTGCGATGACCACGCAGAGCCGAAGTCCATCCGAGACAATATAATGATTTGTTCTTAGTTCCCATTCAGGGCAGGAAGAGGACAGTGTGTCACTACTGATGCTGACCATGTGACATCTGTAGTTTTCCCCGCCTGTAAAATCTTCAACATTTTCCTAACTGTCTTAAGACGTGGCAGACGTGATTTTCACGGCTCTTCTCGGAGGAATGTGATCTCGTGATTGTCATGGGTTCATTTGAGCTCTAATGGACTAATAGCCACACTGGATTGGCCAGTGAAACGAATGAAGAAACTAGTGAAAGAGCTAATGTCAATGGAAAATCTACTTATTTTGTATGTGTCAATGAAATCACAATTATCACACTAAATCATGTATGTGTGTGCGTCTGTGCAGGTGCTGAATGAAGCTGTGGGAGCCATGATGTATCACACCATCACCCTGACCAGAGAGGACTTGGAGAAGTTCAAAGCGCTTCGTATCATCATCCGCATCGGCAGCGGCTATGACAACATTGACATCAAGGCTGCAGGAGAGCTCGGTACGGATTCTCCAAACCCTTACTGCAAAAGATAGAATCAGTAACACATCAGATCCAATAATGCATCATGTTTCAGTCTCATCAGGTTTTTTTTTGTGATTATTGTGGCCAAAATTGATTAATTTGCAGCAGCTGGATCCTCAAAACCTGCTTTAATATCTTAACTTAAAGTACATTTAGCATTCATGGAGAGACAGCTTGTTTACTGTTTACTGGTTTTACGTCAAGATTTAAACATACGACATAGATTTAAAAATGGTCTCACTGTGAGGCAGGATGTTCAGAGGGAAGGATGGAGGAAGACAGTGGAGTTCAGTCGTTCCCCAGAACCTCCACCCAGCCTCTGTCAGCTTGCTGGTGGCTCAAACAGTTGACAAAGCTGCCATTTCCTGCCAAAATGAAGCGAGTGAATGAAGCGAGTGGGAGGCAGTGTGTAACTGCCTCCCACTCGCTAAAGGGGCTGTGCCTCGCAACCACGGAGTCAAAAGCTATCGTGCCTGGAGAAGGCAGCGCAGATATGAGGGCTATTCTCAGGGAGAAGAAAAGGGGCCATTGATCGAGCAGACTCTGGCTATTTTTTGCAGTCAGAGGCGGTTGTGCTGTTCCTCTGAGGTACAGAGTGGGATGAGGACGTTAGGGGAGAGAGAGGGCAGGCAGAAGTGCTCAAGCATTACAGCGAAAAGTGGAGGGATAAGAAAAGTTGGAGGATATGAATTAATACCATAAGGTTAAAGGTTTGAAATCCCTTGAGGCAGCAAAACGATGAACATGCTGCTGCTACAGAGCTGTGACGGAAGTGTGGAGCCACTGTAAACTCTCAAATTAACGCTGGTAGTCAAATAACAACCACGTCTTACACAAATAAAGTCCAGTAAAATGTGTTAATCGCTTTTATCATAATTTCCATTTCCTCAGCCTTAATGCCATCATTTCCACAGTCATCCTCTTCTTGACATACTGATTTTAGCCAAGGATATCTTCATTTACAGCAGACCTGTTTTTATTTTCTTTCAAGTTAAGATACTGGTAATTGGAGTCATCACTTCCTGCAAATGTTTCAAAATTAAAGCCTTGTAATGGATTTTTTTCCCCTTGCACTATTGGATCATTAATTAATTAAAGGCAAATAAAAGTGTTTTTTCCATTTTAAAAAGGAAACTCGGGGCAGCAGAGTGATGATGAATAAGTCATGACGGCATTTTTGTACTTATGAAATTAATGATGTTGAAATGTAGATTATGCTGAGTTTGCCATGACAACTAAACAGGAAGGATTGTTACTAAGTGTCATTAGACAGAGTAAATTTAGCCATTATTAGAGAATTTACATTATGTATATAAAGACATAGGTAGATGTATTCTCAGCTGTTCTGTATTGTGTATTTGTCGCCCTCTGCAGGCATCGCTGTGTGTAACATTCCCTCAGCAGCTGTGGAGGAGACAGCGGACTCGACCATATGTCATATCCTCAACCTTTACCGGCGGAACACCTGGCTCTACCAGGCTCTCCGAGAGGGCACGCGGGTCCAGAGCGTCGAGCAGATCCGTGAGGTGGCATCCGGCGCTGCCCGCATTCGTGGTGAAACCCTAGGCCTCATCGGCTTCGGTAAGTGTCATTAATTCCCTTTGTTTTTTAGGTGCTATGTTCTACTTTGTAACTTGATGTTCCTTGAGGCTCAGTTTTCAAGTTTGACAGATTTTTACCAAAATTATTGGATTTAAACTGATTTTCACCTGGATTTTATGTCCACACTCACTCAAAAGTTGTTTCCTCTTGCAAATCGGCCCTGCTGTTGACGTTAGCTATAAAAAAAAAAAAGTCATGTAATGGTGAAGACAATAAAAAAGGGAAAAATTAGAAAAAATACAAATAAGTTGTGAGCAAAAATTATTCCAATTAAGTAAAATAAATTCCACTGGGATTTAAAAAATATATTCACCAAAAGACTAAAGAATTCAGGACTTCTAAAAGAAGCATCCAAAATAATGAGACCTACCTTTCCTTTAATTTGTGTTATTTGTATTCTCACTCTTTCCTTGCCCTCCTCCTGTGTTTTCATATCCTGTCTCTGAGCGCCTTTCTGTTTTCCTGCCCTGATAACGTTATTTTTCTCCCTCTGCCCGTCCCGCAGATTATCTCAAGGTTGTCTGTTTGCCTCCCTCTGGGCAGGCTTCCTTTTCTCTGCCATCTGGTTCTCTCATCCCTCCTCCTCTATTGCTCACCATTGTCTTTTTTATTCTTTCTCCTTTTCAACTCTCTCCCTCTGTTTCAGACCATGTCCACGCTATAAAAAGGCAGTTCACATTTACAAGACATGCACCCATTAAATATCATTTTAGGAACATTGTCTGTTCTCATTGAAACTCCAAAATTATTACATTATTATTCAACAAATAATTCTATCAGTGTAGCACACCGCCCATTTTGCATGTTTGAACCTAATATATTCAATTTTCATGCACATAACGTTACTGAGAATCATTTTCCAAAGGATAAAACCGTATTTCAGCTTTCCTGATATTTGGAAAAATCTCTTAATCTTTCAAAATCAAATATTCAAATGATACACCCACCTTAAAAATCCATGTTCCATCTCCAGCTCCATCTCTCTCTCTCTCTCTCTCTCTCTCTCTCTCTCTCTCTGATTGCTTATTACAGGAGTGTTATGAAGTCACGGTCATTTAAATTTTTTCCATAAACTCAAGTCTTGTTTTGGGACTATATTACCTGGTGGAGATATACATTCACTACACAGTTTTTATTGCGCTCAAACGCTAAAATTACGAAACTTTGAAAAAAACTTGAATACACGTCTTGTTGGTGATGATGGATTACCTATCCCAAGAACTTTTCAAGTATCAACAAGTTGNAAAAAAAAAAAAAAAAAAAAAAAAACCTCACCTTTCTAGTAGTATGCTTTGGGAAATTATTATTAGTAACCTTATGTGTATGAAAATTGAATATATTAGGCTCAAACATGAAAAGATGGGTGGTATGGTCCTTTAAGGATTCCTATAATACCACTTAATAATATACACGACATGCATAAGCAGACACATGAAGCTTTTATATACCTTTATAAACTTCTCAAGGAAAACTGATATTATCGCAAACTGTAGGGGGCAATGTATCAAAACCTCATGCCTACATCTTATAGTATCATAGAAGAAGTCAGACGTTTACAAATGGCGTCGCTGTGTTTACCGCTGCTACTGGTAACACTGCTCCTCCATTTTTGAAATATTTGTGTACACATAGTTACAAAATCTGGGATGATCCCGTGTGCCTTAAAGCATAAAACAAGCTAAACAGTAGAAAGGTGGACAAAAATTCCTGAAACACTCAATCAAGTCACAGTTTTATGTCTAACAACATAAAAACACAGGTCAGTGAACGCTCCTGTGATAAGCGATCAGAGAGAGATGGAGTTGACAGAAAGTTAGCTTGTTAGCATGAATGCTACACAACACACAACCATGTCTATGACACCAATTTGCCCCCAAACACGCCACTACACAACACTTAATGCATTTTTAAATTTGTAAAACAAAAAGAAAAAAAAAAAGCATTTGTGGACCAGAGGATAAAACAAAGGTGCAAAATGTTTTCNAAAAAGAAAAAAAAAAAGCATTTGTGGACCAGAGGATAAAACAAAGGTGCAAAATGTTTTCAGTTTAAGCCATTTCACTGTGGACACAGCCTCAGAGTCTTCCAGTCTGGTCCCTTGCTATCCTGACCTGCCATAATCAGGCCTCTTGTGGTAGATTTTGTGTGTGTGTGTGTGTGTGTGTGTGTGTGTGTGTGTGTGTGTTTCCCTCTGCACCTGTTTTACTGCTGAGTGTGAGTGTGTGTCATTCTGCTCTCTCACCACATTGTTGAACTCCCTCTCCCTTCTCACCAGTCTTTCCAGAATTCCACCTTATCTCTGTGTCCACATACACCCCCCTTTGTCTCCTCACACACACACACACACACACACACACACACACAAACCCTCTACCTCCCACAGCCGCTCAGACCTGCTGTGTCCAAACAGTCCCTGGCACTTAGAAAACCCCTCATCTCTCTTCTCTCTCCCTCCCTCCCTCCCTTCCAACTCCAATCTCCTCTCTGTCTTACTGGCTCAGCCCGCCTCCAGAAACAATGTCCATTGTCAGTGGGTTGGGGGGGGTNTCTGTCTTACTGGCTCAGCCCGCCTCCAGAAACAATGTCCATTGTCAGTGGGTTGGGGGGGGTGGTTAGACAGTGTGAAGGCCTCCCGGTGACACTAAAGATAATGTGTATGTGTATGTGTGTGTGTGTGCAGGACTGTCAGCTGCAGGACTCTGCAGGCTGCAAACAGACAGAGTGAAACCCTCGTCTCTGCTGGCTCTCAGTATGAGGAGGAGCACTTGTACACAATAATCCAAAGCTTTCAGGCTCTAAAGTCCTGCTCTGTTCAAGGTTTTCAGAATGGGAATGACAACAGAACAACTTCAGGTCCAAGTCATCATATAAAGACTTTGCTCCTCATTTTCTGAAGGAACAAGAACCATGAATCACACACAAGGACCTAAAGTTCAGAACTAAATTAGGAACTACTTAACTTGTAACTATCCAGAGCAGCACCTGCATGGTTCCTGCAGTGCCTTCCTTATTATCTGTGCAGCTACAATTTAATTTGAGAGGAACATTTTCAGCCACCCAAAATATCACCATTAAACATCAGGTTTTAGTGGCCGTCACTCAGAATTGCAGAAGTGCTTCTCTCTCAATTCACCACTTAGCACCAAATGTTCCAGCAATCATAGAGACGGGAAATTGTTGTTGTAAAAAAGCAGCGATAGCAAATTCTGCACTTCAGCAGCGTGAATAGAGCCGACTGTATCACGGCTACAAGACACGAACAGCACAGCCGAGTGGAAAAACTCATTCCCTTGTTATTGCCGTCGCTCAACCTGCACAGTTAACCCACAGCTGATCGCAACAAGTTCATCCTCGTGCTCTGTGTGGCTTCTAACGGTATTCTGGGAAATATAGGGAATTGCTAAATGAAGTAGAATTCCACAGGGGAGACTGAAAGAGGATGTGATTTAAAAATAAAAAAAAAGGTTACATATGGTAATAGTTGATGCTCCAGAAGTCAATTTTTACTCATATTGTTAATGAGTTGTCCAACAGTATTTATTAAAAAAAAAAAAAAAAAAAANAAAAAAAAAAAAAAAAAAAGTAAAAATTGAAGGGAAAATTGAATAATCCAGGTGGAAATTGGATTGTAAAAATACTGTGTGCATCCCAAACATTCAGCAGTTTAGCTAAATTAATTGTTGATTTATTATTTACTTTGAGAAACTTGGGAATATAACAGGTAGCTTGTTTGCATTTTCTCTCCATTTTGCCACTAGATGGCCTCATTTTGCATAAACTACGATGATGTTTCCTCTTTCAATAGGAAATAACAGCTTATGGGTGCGTGGGGAAACAAAATCCAGGTGAAAAATGCTTTATGCAGATTAGTTCCTTTAAAAACAAAAAAGTATTTTTCAGTTAAAATTGGTTAAAGGTAAAAAGTCACTCTATTCCCTGATTTTTTTTTTCCTTCTTCTTTATTGGTGTGTTTCGGTTTGGCACCATTATGAGAAACACACTTGTAGTGACTAATTGGCTACAGTTGATATTTATTTATCAAAAGTCTCTCCATAATCAAAGGCAAACCCAAAGGAGAACTGAAATCACAATGACCACGCACGCTCCACGTCACATATATTCAGCAAACAGAGTTCTATTAATTTTGCCCACGGCTTACTCGCATTTTTGCCTGTTTTTTTTTTTTTTTTTTTTTTNTTTTTTTTTTTTTTTTTTTGATAAAAAAGTTAAACATTCTGACTGTGGAGTTTTAAATACATTAAGAACAAAATGCTCCATCACAAAGAGAAGACCTGGAGCGGGTGAAGGACTTTTATTGATTCTGTTCACCTGCTCCAGGTCTTCTCTTTGTGATGGAGTGAAGTTACGGACGGCAGACTCCCACAGCCCACACAACAAATACCTGCGTGCGTGCGTGCGTGCGTGTGTGTGTGTGCAAGAGACGTGAGGGAGACTTACACACTTTCTGATTCAGAGTCTCACAGCCTCACGAGAGCTGAATGTGACTACTTTTTATAACTTTGGTGCTGCGTAAATACCAACCCTCTTCTCTTTTTCCTCTCAGGTCGTTCAGGCCAGGCGGTGGCGGTGCGGGCCAAAGTTTTTGGCTTAAACGTCATCTTCTACGACCCGTACCTGCAGGACGGCCTGGAGCGCTCGCTGGGCGTGCAGCGCGTGTACACGCTGCAGGACCTGCTGTACCAGAGCGACTGCGTCTCCCTGCACTGCAACCTGAACGAACACAACCACCACCTCATCAATGACTTCACCATCAAACAGGTTGGCACCAACTCTCTCACACACACACACACCTACCTGTCAACACTCGTGTTTTTCCCAGGTTTTCCCCGTATTTTCACCCTCTCTCCCGCCGTNTACCTGTCAACACTCGTGTTTTTCCCAGGTTTTCCCCGTATTTTCACCCTCTCTCCCGCCGTGCTCCCGTTTAGTAATTTGTCCCGTAAATCTCCCATATTTTGAAAGTTATATAAAATCATAATTGGCTCAATTAAGTTGTTTTGGCCATTATATGGCACGCCCCCCCTGGTGGAGCGTGGAGGTATTACAAGTGGGGTGTGCTTGCCAGGGGANATTATATGGCACGCCCCCCCTGGTGGAGCGTGGAGGTATTACAAGTGGGGTGTGCTTGCCAGGGGACACCTGAAGCCAAGCAGAATCTCCAGAAAATCATCTCCTATATTTTCAAATCTCATCTTTTTTGTTTTTTTAGTTACAACTTTTCGAGAAGCATTTAAAAAAAATTTTGTACAACTGTTTTATTATATTTTCTCCCATTTTTTTAAAGACCTTAAAAACCAATATCAGTCATTTAGATTTTTTTTCCCAAAGATTCTTTCATTGCAGTTTTTTTTTTTTTTAAATTGGCAGTCTTGGCAGAACTGTTTTCTGAAAACGTTTTGAAATTTAGAGTCTCAGAAAAAGGGGGAACAAATAAAACAATTCTACCAAAAGAAAGTTTAAGAAGAAGAAGAAGAAGAAATCAGAGAATGCTTTGAATTTAGAAAAAGTTCTTCCATATTTGATTGTCATTGAAACATTTTTGAATCCTTCACTTTTCCTTTTGGCATTTTTTGAAGCTTCATTTGTTTTTTACGGGTTTGACAGAATGTCAACTTTTTGAGTGTCAAATTTTAGCTCGTCAATTTGACAATCCAAAATGTGTCTTCCTGTCTAGTAAAGGATTCTTACAGTGCAGCTTTTTCGGTGGAAAATAGAAGCCAAATTGAATAAAAAGTGGCATTTAAAAGGCGTTCAGACTGCAGAGGGTTAAAGCAGTGATGTCTGAGAGGTAGCTGAGTAGAGCGGCTGCATTTTGACTCCTTTCAACCTGTCAGAGACTGAGAGGAAATGGCAGCCAGCTCGCACATTCCCAGCTTTTTTATCTAAGCCGGACACAAACTCATTCCTTTGCTCCATCAAATGCAATTAGCAGCAGCCCACAGCTACAGCAAATATATGGCGGCTGCACAGCAGGAGGCTGAGAGCGCTGTGAGGGTAAAGTGCTGCTCTGTCAATAACTCACTAACACACACACAAACGCTGCCTGCAGCGACACCTGCAGGAGAGCGTGGGAATTACACAGGCTGAAAAATCTCTCATATCCATCAATATCTCGCCACGGTTCTTGATTCTATCTTTTTTCAGTCTGTCTCAGCCTCTCGTGCTCCTCTTTGATTTGTGAGCCATCAGTTTAGCTGTGTGAAAGTGTGTGTATGGTGTGTAACCTAGTTAACCCTGCTTCTTTTACAAAGACTAAGAGCTGCCCCTTCACTGCCACAACGAAAGACTTTTCCCTCTCTCTCGTCACCAAAAATCTTGGCTGTCGTTCTTAGCTTCTGAAGTGGAAATATGTGTATGTTTGTGTGTTTTCTGTGTGTATCAGAAACCGCCGCAGCCAAATAAAAGGCTCTGTACCAGCGTAAAGGCTTTTCATGCTCCTGGATTTCCGCTTTTGTCAAGATTAAGGGATTACTTTCTTCTGAGCATATTCATTTGATTTTTTTCTCCATCTTACACTTTTTGTTATGCTCAGAAAGCGGGAGTTGGGGTGGAGGTGCAGGGGGCGCCTCATCCCTCGTTTCATCTCCTGGTTTTGGATAAAGACTTTTCTCTTTCCCACATCTGTCAGTATTTCATGCAGGTGCTTTCTGTTTCTGTCAAATCTTTCAGCAGAGCAACAAAGGTGCCACAGATTTCCTCCTCTCCATCTCTGTCGTCTGTAATACGCGTTAAAATCCAGACATTCAGTCCAGACTGATGTTCTGTCTTGGATCAAATAGATCAAACTTGCACATGCACATACACACATAGCCTTTCTTGGGATCTTTAATGTCAGTAACTTCCTGTTTCTGTGTTTTTCTTTCATATCGCAGATGCGTCAGGGTGCGTTTCTGGTCAATACCGCGCGGGGAGGCCTGGTGGACGAGAAGGCCTTGGCTCAGGCTTTGAAGGAGGGCAGGATACGCGGAGCCGCACTGGACGTCCATGAGGCGGAGCCCTTCAGGTGAGTTTAAAACAAACATACACTTATCCAGATTCACTCTGAACAGGTGGGAATGCTGGATCAATAAATGCTTCATTTAGAGAGAGATACAGCCAGAAAACAGGCGGGTTTATCTGAAGAGAAAAAGAATGAGATGAGGAACCTGTTCTGGATGTAATTGGCTGCTGGAAGATGTTAAACTGCTTTCAGGCTCCGCTGAACCCACACGTCCAGAATTTTATCAGTTTACTCATGAGAAAACAATTCTTTATCATATCTGAAAATCTTGAAAATGAGCTGATTTGCAAACGTAGTTTTTACTGCCAAAGACTACAGCCTCTCTATATTTAATGTTTCTGTGCATTTTGTCTGTCTTTCTCTGTGTGTGTGTGTGTGTGTTAGTTTTGCTCAGGGCCCGCTGAAGGATGCTCCTAACCTGATCTGCACACCACATACAGCCTGGTACAGTGAGCAGTCCTCTCTGGAGATGAGGGAAGCAGCTGCCACCGAGATCCGAAGAGCCATCACCGGTATGCTTTAAAGCACTCACTCACACATGCGCACACACACACACACACACACACACACACTCTGACACTTTAAATTAACATGTTACTAGCTCCAGAATCTACAACAAAGTATTAAATGCTCTGTTCCTGAGCCTCTGCAGCTTTATTGTTGCCCTCCCTCCCGGCTCTTTCTGATCTGTTGCACGTATTTCTTTCCCAGATGTCACATTTCCACTTCAGTGGGCCCTGGGCAGCTTTTATTAAATCTGGACCTCTTTAATAGATGTCATCATTAGCGTCTCGGCGCACAACAGAGCAGCGCTGACGCTGGCTTTGTCCTCACAGACAACATCCAGATTGTTAAATTGTCTTAATTTGTGTTGGTCAGTCTGAACCCGTTAGCGCGGAGATTTCTGGTCTTTTATCTCCCGCAACAACTTCTGTCCTGTGATTTTGCGACCGCAGGCCGTATCCCTGACAGCCTAAGAAACTGCGTCAACAAGGAGTTCTTCGTCACCACAGCACCATGGGCAGTTATGGATCAACCAGGCGTTCACCCTGAGCTCAACGGCGCTGCCTACAGGTAGGGACTGGACATGCTAACAGCTATCATAGCTCATCACGTGTCAGTAACAATGTTTTTAAGATGACATGTTTTTATCTAAATAGGTTTATCATCAGTTAATGAATGTGCGTCATCTTTTACCCCATTAACTGCTTTGTTACATTTCAATATTGGATTACCGTACATACTGAAATACAAGTCGCCAGTCAAATAAGAGCCAGGGGCGTGACCTGCACAGAAGTGTAAGCGCAGTGGGGAAAAAAAAAGTAATTAGTCTCTGCACTTTAACAGCTGTACTTTAGTATTTATGGTAAGCAGAATGTCAATGAGTTTTTGTTGCTATCGTTACTGTTCGCAGCTACTTTCCCTAATTTAGTTAATAAGAAAATCCTAAAAATGTTCTTTGCTTTTTTCTTAATCTGTCGCTACATATTGAATGCATTTAGACAAACTTTGTGCGTTTTGTTTAATCAGTGTGGTAAAGTCTTTTTTATGGGCTTCTTGATAGTGTTAAAATACACACCTGCCAACTTAAGAGTTTTTAAAATGCAGGGATATTCTTCCTTGCATCAGCTGACACATGCAGCGATCTACTATAAAGTGTGTGTTTTTCACGATTTTTGCCGTTATAGTTACGGAAAGTTCAAAGGCTGAGCTCTGATCTGAATGCATTTCAGTGCCTCTGCCCACATTATGGAAATATTTGCATGGCTGGAATCAACCGAAGTATGTTACATTTTCCCACGAGAAACACCAAAACGAGCATCCAGCATCGATGACTTTAAGCTAGAGTAAAAACCTAGAAAAAAAACTGAAGTTGGCAGGTACATGGATGACAATGAACCCATCAGATGTGCAGTAATCTCTGCAGATACTCGTTACTCCTCCCACACTAACTCACCTCTGTAGCATTAGCAGCATTTGTAGGGTAAATCTTTCCATCTTATCCCACTGGATCCTTCCTGATCTCAGCATGTCCGGCTCCATGTGCTTCTTTCACACAGCCAAGTCAACCAAACTCTTCCAGCTGTAACAGCCAGTGTACCCCAAGACAAAATTAATGCCTAGATCAGGAGCAGGTAAATACGAACATCCGGGATGACAGCTTCTCTCTGGTGGTCCCGGATAGACTCCCTCCCCATCCTCACCTGATCTAATGTGTGTCGATGCTGTGTCCCCCTCTACAAACCCCTATACAGAGTAGAGATGGTAGCAGGTGTTTTAAGGATACCAGAAAGCACGAAGAAACAGCCATTCAGGTGTCTCCTTTTACGTGGATGGAGTCGTGCTTCATAGTTTCCTTCTTATGGGTTATGGAAATTCTTTTGGATTAAACACCTCCATGTATTGAAATGTCGTAGTGCTAGGTATCAGGTATGTTAGCAGGGCTGAGTATCGGAAAACAATACTTTTTTTTGGTACCGATCGAAATGCTTTCAAGTAAAGGTCATTAAAAACTGGGGAATGCTAATAAGAGTTGTCTTCCATTTTAAAGCAGTAAATGAGTTAATTTAACTCTTTCTCTGTATTTAAATTATTAGTCAATCAATTAGTCAATAAAATGAAAATGAATTTTGAAAATCCAAATTATCACCGTTTTTCAAATTAAAAAAAAAAAAAAAAAAANAAAAAAAAAAAAAAAAAAGACTTTCTGCCTTTCTCTGTTCCTTGTCATTGTAAATTAAAAGTCTTAAGGTTCCTGGAAGCTTGTAAGAGTTAATTGTTACTATTTTTGACATTTTATAGCCTCAACAGTTTATCTGCTACTTGATAATGATGGTTATTAGAAGCAGACCAAATTTCATTATTAAACATGGATTTCAAAAAAAGTATTGTTAAAGAACTGGTAGGAAAAGTACTGGAACTTTGAAATGATACCCAGCCCATAAGCGTGTAATTATTCCAGTTGCACTCTCCATTTTTCCTCCTTGTGGTCACTGATACTACATTTGTCAAAACCTAACATGTCACTTTCCTGAGGAAACCATGTATCTCCATGTGAACTTTCCAGGAACTATGAAAAACTGCTATAATACTTTTATTTTTTATTTTTTTTTAAGATAATCCAGAGTTTAATGAAGCTAAGCGTTTGGAAAAGTGTCTGACAACACAAGTCAGTGTGTGTGACACCGTGACAAGCAGAGAATTAGCAAACCAAAGGGAATAATCTACTTAGCTGCTAACTGTGGCTAACACAGCCTCTCTGTTAAAAATAATGCTAGAGTGACAGCAGTTGTGATTGGTCTGGGGCAAAATCAATCCTGTAGATACAAAATGGCTTACAACAGGACAGTATTACACATAATAAGAGTGAGAATAACTTGGCCATCCAATCTGAATACCAGGCTAATAAAAATGATTTTATATGAAAACTTCACAAAATTTGGAATTACATGTTTTTCACTGAACGGACACAAAGAAAGCAGACAGGTACTCACCCACTCTAGGAGTCACATGGTCCTTGATGCTAACTTCTGGTTCTCTGCATCACCAGATACCCTCCAGGTGTGGTTGGAGTGGCTCCGGGCGGTCTTCCGGGGGCGTTAGAGGGCATGGTGCCAGGAGGGGTGCCCATCGCCCACACCCTGCCCTCTGGTACACACCCCTCCCAGGCCCCGTCACCAAACCAGCCCTCCAAACACGGCGAGACCAGAGAGCACCTCACCGAGCAATAGCAGCAGAAGACATAAAACAGCGACTTCTCATCTGACCAGTCAACTCTCAAAGCAACCAATTACAAAGCAACCGACCAACTGGGACCAAGAGACAGTGAAACGTCAGCAACTGGGAACAAGTGAAGTGTTCCGGCGAGTTTGTACTTTTAACGTTTTCGTTTTTACTCTCTGTGTCTCTTTGGGTTCAGTACCAACTTAACTCTTTGATGATGATTTTTTTTCTTTGGGACAAGCTGATCATTGTGGACACAGAGCCCAGGTTTTAGCGCTCCGGGATAAACTCTCCAGCCACCCGATGAGACTCTGTCCTGCCTGGTACACTTCAGAACTCACGGGAAATGTAGGCCCACATCTCAACACACCAATGGGAGAACAAAAGAAAAACTTTGGCATCATGTGCTACTGGACATTTCCCCCCACCTCATCCCACCCTGCCTATCCAAAAACCCTCCCCTCCCCCACCTTCCCGCCCAATTTTAACTCTCCTTACATAACTAATGTATGTTATTTAGGGCCCCTTTCACTCTGCTCTGTATTATTCCTCAGAAGATAATTACTTTTTTTCTTTTAAACTTTAGTGTGAAAGACAAATGAGACTAAAATGGATTATCAACTTAAATATATTTATCATTCATTAAACAAGAGGAAAAGACAAGATTGCTCATCAATTATAGTAATCTAGATTGAGCTTTAACCCTTTCCTGTCACACTTACAGGTATGCACCACCAGAGGGCGCTTGTACACAGTGTCTTCTCCACCTGTAATCACAAATTGTGAGTTAATACAGCAGTAGATTGTAGCTGTTAGCTGAAGTTTAAGGTTACGTGACCATAGGGGGCACTGTCAGCTAAGTGAAGGATTTTTAGTTTTTTGGTTACGGACAAACTATGAGTTGTGAAGAGAAAAGAGGGGTGGTGACTCTCCTGCGCCTCTGTGCTGATAAAACCTTTTGAAGACAGTTTACAGAAATCCGATCTTACTACCTGTGCTGATCATCACTCCAGTATTAGATGCGGTTGAACACGTTTTACAGCTGTGCAGACAGGAACGGGTTAAAGCAAATTTCATTCCTTAATGACTCAGGAAAACACTTTTTTGCAGATATTGTTTATTCCCTAAATTTTTGTCTTGAGGTTAAAAAAAAAAAAACAAAAAAAAAAAAAAAANAAAAAAAAAAAAAAAAAGACTAATCTGGGTAGTCTGGATATTTTCTCTCCTCCTTCATCCTATCCATTGTGGTATTTTTATATACAAGGCGCATCCCAAGTTTTTGGTGTTAAGAGTTTTGAAGAGTCCTGTTGGATTTGTATTGCCTAGTTAAATGTTCCTATAACCATAGTCTTATGTGATCCACTCTCTCTTTCTCATTCTTATATTTTCTTTGTTCTATTGAAGGCCAGGTTCTTTGGGGCATCCTGTACTCTGTAAGAGCAATAGCAAAACTCCTACTTAGTGTCCCGACAATAGCAGAAGAGGCAGCCAGCAGTATGTTTTGTTTTTAGTGTGAGTATTTGTATTTGTTTCTTGTACAAGGTGAACGTTTAGCATTCAGTGCAGTTCAAATAAAATTTACAATTCTGAGAACGAGCCGTCTGTGCTGCCTGCCTTGCTTCATAATCACTTCTAATCAAATACCTTTTATTATCTTCCAGGATGTTTCATCTTGTGTCACAAGGGGGCGCCAAATATCAAGCAGTCCTGATAAAGGAGAGAGACAGGATTAAAGCAGGATTAACTGCAGCATGGTTCAAAATCCTTACGTTTGCCTGAGCCAGTAAGCCATATAACCTGTAAAACATACAACTGCAGGGGACTGATGTGATGTTTATCAGCCTTTAATTGCTGATAAACATCATTTCATTTCTGAGGAATTAATTTCAAATGGGTTATGGCAAAAATACAATTTGGATCTAATTGTTCCCAAACTCTGCAGCTCTTAAGCACAGACTTCTGCTTAACACTTCAGAAGACTCATTCTTAACATGATTTACACCACATTAACTTTGTGGGTGTGTGCACACAAGCATTACTGACTGAACCCATGTGATTAACTCTCAAACAGGCAAATCAAACCTTTTCAAATATGGCTCTCTACCAGCACCATGGTTTGCCATGGAGAAATCCCAGCTAAGGGAAGAGAAATCACAGCCAGATTAATTTCCAAGTCAAAAGCAAAATCTGTGAGAATTAGACTGGAAAACAGAAGGAAATGACAAAGAGGATGTGAGTGAGTCAAATTTAATATTAGTGCACTCAACAGAAAGAGAAGAGTGGTTTTCTCTTTTTTCCACCAGCATCACCACCCCCCACCCACTCCAACGTGAATATGGGCTAATAAATCGCGCATAAAGATGTCAGTAAACTTGTATGGCACTCCCTCCTCACAGAATGTAGTTAAACCTGCAAAATAAAATTCTTCAAGACTGAAAGAATCAAACGGAACACATAAAATGGAGCAGATACATGTCTAAAGGTAAGGTCACCTCTGGACAATTACTCTCCCAAATAAAATAGAGTCCAACATGAGAAATCAGGAAATCTTTAAACCTTAAAACACACACAAGGATTATAATCCTCAGTTTTGAGCAAAATTTCTGTCGGGCAAGTCTGTACATGAAATTTCTCATCTAGTGCAGATTTGGGATTCTTCAAATAAAGAGAAATGTGAGGGGAGGAAGGCAAACTAAATGGGAAGCAAAGTGCTTTCGCAGCAGCAATAACCAAGCTTCTGTTGGTTGGTGCTGATATTTTCTAAAGGTCGCAGTGTCATGCATCCTGACAAGTTTGAGATTTCCATTTTGAGAAAGGAAAAACAAGTGTTGACAGTACAGTACGTGACCCGAGCCTACAGGCCAGTGTCCTTGTTACAAGTTGTGTCTTTCTACCTTCCCTCACTCATCTTCATCCTCCTCTTCCTCTCCATCAGAGAGGGAAGCACAAGGGCGGATCTGGCGGTATCTGTCCAACCACTTCTCCACCATCTGAGTGACCAGGGGGTGGTTACGGTGGCGGGAGCTCTTCTGCATGGCTGCCAGCATGCCTCCTTCTGTCACGCAACAGTCCAGCCATTCCCTTAGCAGCTTCTCCTGCTGCTCCTCGTTGCCCATCTGAGTCACAAACAAACATGGTGTTGCTCATTATGGGAAAAACCGGTGTGCAACTACTGGCGACCACAGTCAGACATCAAAGTTCACCATCAAAGAAACATCCTCTTCACGGAACGCGCAGCATGCTGGATGCAAAACAATGCAATTACAGTGATGTCACAACTTTGTGTTTATACACACAGAAACAAAGATGCAGGAAGAAACAACAATGCCAGTTGACCAATAAATTAGCAGTATTAGCAGACAATATTGGCTTAGCACAGAAATTTCCTTAACCCTAATTTCCTGGAATTTCCTTAACTCTAGCTATATATATGTTTGTTTTTTTGTGCGTGTTTTAATCATAATTTCATTTCCACCAAAGTTTGTATTGTTACTGCCACATTATCGTTAATTTGTGTTAATATCCTGCCTCTGAACTCTATAATAACCACATTAGAGGGAGCCTTGCTAAAATGTTTATGAAATAAACACGGGCTGAAGGTTTGTTTTTTTTTCCCTCACTGTTTGGGCTCTGAGTGAATGTCCTGACACCTGGGAGCCAGATGTATGAAAATGAGAAAAAAGCTGACAGATCAGAGCTGCATCTGATACTCAGAACCACACACACAAAAGCTGCAAATTCAGAGAGAGAGATAAGCAACAGCGTGCCTCTGAGCAACAGAATCAGTCCCTACCTCTTGTGCAGACAGGAAGTGAACATGCAGGAGCTTCCTCTCGCTGTCCACCAATGGAAAGAAGGTGACCGTGACATCATCATCAGTGTTAAGGTTGGCGCCTGCACCGCGATTGTCATAGCCATCATTCTCCATGGCCACCAGGGCCGAGAAGTGGCCCCGTGTGTAGCCGAGGGCAATGGGGCTCTTCCAGCAGAAACTCTGCTCCCATAGCAGAGGCAGGTACACACCTGAAGAGGTGACACGGCAAGTCAGACCAGCTGGAAACTACTAAAATCATGACCAAAAAAAAAAAAAAAAAATNAAAAAAAAAAAAAAAAAATCACTCAAGCTACCAGAAGGAACAGTTCTGCAGCAAACTGTGTGTGAAATCCACTCAGGACTCAACAGCATCCAGGCTCTCTGACCTGTGGCTGTTCCAGCTGAGAGAGAACAACTGCCCCGTTGTGAGCAGCGAGCTGGTGGAGCAGCGGCTCCGTGCTCTGCTGTAGCCTGATGTCCTGATTTTTGTAAATCAGTACTACTACATCCCCCCTCCCCCATTTACTCTGCCTGATCTTGGCTCACTTCCTTTTTCAAACATCCACTACCAATCACCGGCTAATCAGTGTGCGATGCAGCCTGAAACCACCAGCACCACCCTACTCCAGCTGATTACAGCCTTTTCTCTGTTTGGAGCTTCGTGATCTACATGGTTTTAAAGGACATCAGTAGTTATGTTTTAGATTTACTTAGAACAAAATACAACAAAATGATTCACTCATTAGTGAATCATTTTGTTGCACTGCCTGAATAACCTCAGAACGTGTCATATTCTCAGTTTTTACAAATACATGTCTAATCACTAAAAGAAGTATCAAGCATCCCTAAACTACTTACAGACATTCAGTTGTTATAAATAAAATGACCATTTAGACTCTTCATGGCCCTCCTCACCTTGAAAACGAGTGTAGTCTAACGTGTCCCCACGGAAACTCTTGTAGTATTTCACTCCGTAGACTATAATTGGTCTGCGAAGAATGTGTGCGAGAACAAAAATGTGGGTCTGCTCCAGGCTGGCCCCGGGCTGCATGAGGAGAAAAGACAAAAAAATAAAAATAAAAAAACGACATGTCATACATCATGCGGCAAACCTCTGAGTGTCCCAGGGTTTGAGGTTCACACTGCAGGTATGAACAGGTCTCCTAATCTTGATCGCATCTGCACCCCCCAACAGAATAAAAAAATGTAACACATGAAAGCCAACTAATCGTTCAATCATTGACTATTAACCAATTGTTAATGGTGTATTTTGGGGTTTTAACAGTATGCCCAAGGACACTGTGATCGTTTTTGTCATAAACCTCCCATTTTGCTTGTGAGGGAGCCAAACAAATTTTGTTTTTACTCCTTATAATTCAGTACTCCAATTTTATTTGATTTGATTTCCCCATGCTCTCTTTGACTTGCTTTTATGATGCCAATTTTGGTCATTTATCCATAATGACCAGAATCCACCCTCTTTCTGAACTTGTGAATCCATCCTTGATGACTTGTATGTATTCCATTTTTCCAAGAAGTATTACTCCCCTGTTCCTCATCCTAATGGTGATGTTGCGTCCTCTCATAAACTCTTGAATGCACTTGCGACAAGCTCAAAGGCTACGTTTTTAAAAAGTTACCACACTATTCTGGAACTTTCACAGACCTTGCACTGATTTTGAATTGGGGGAAAAAAGTGAGTAGACCAGAAAAAAAACTCATCATTACCTGGCTGGCAAGAGACAGGATGAACGCCCAGTCGTCCTGCCACTGCTGCTCTCTCAGGGAGAAATGTAAGCCAAAGCTCTGCGAGTACCACGACTCCCACTCCTTCCAGCGCGAATAGAACCTGCAAAACCATCAAAACAGGTCAATGAAAGTAACATTTACAACAATTTTTAAGTCAAATCAATCACCCAAAATACATGTGACATTGCTTTTAGTGTTCATTAAAGGAGAACATCACTTTAATGAGAAACCAAATCTCCTGTATTTGACTGTAAGAAGGAAGTATTTTATGTAAATTTCCTGTTTGTTGACATTATTGTCAAATTACCAAAATAGCAGGACATGAATGCAACTGCACACCACAGGTTGTGGACAACCAGCATACCTCTATCAAATGTTGCTTGGGAGATCCACAACTTCAAAAGCATAAGTAGATACACCAGCAGTCAATGGGACAAGTCCCATTTTGTTTTTTATGGTGATGCTCTAAAGCTTGTCTTGAATATGCAATGAGGATTGTGGGAGCTGTATGAAGATTATCATATCAATGTTCATAAGTTAAGATGTTAAGATAAGTTACCATGTACAATAATGAGCATAGCTGCATTTATTCAGGGCTGAAGGAAAGAAAAAAACATCTAAAGAAAATGACATCAAGATCCAAATTTTCTTGGACATTTGGCAGTTTTCTAGTAATAAGACCCTCTTTTTCAGATTTGGAGAGGTCTCCTGATTTTGTTGAGGACAAACTCGGGCATCTCACCAGTGTGAGCAGTCATGCAGGCTGTCGTGGAGCGTCTTGCGGAGGACAGAGTCCTTGTCGTAGATTCCCCATGTGGCCTGTAGCACAGAGTCAAGCAAGCAGTCTCCGGCTGTGCGGTTCCACAAGGCGTAAAGTCGACTGTCCAGGCGAGTACCCAGCTCCAGAGACCAGTTGATGATGGGCGATTCTTCTTCCAACTCTAAACAAACAGACAAATGCATGGGTGAGGTGTGGTAAAGGCTATAGGAAGCTGTGTTTATACATTCTGTTTTTGTCAAACCTCGCAGTAAAAACAACTTCTAAAGTCAGACTTTGTGGAAGAGAAAACATGACACAGATTACATTTTTGTGAGCTGACCAACGCTGGCAAACACGACTGGATCTCACGGTATGCGGGCAGCAGTTTATGAGAACAACCAGAGTGAAAATGGAAAGCACTGGTTGGAAAGCTGTTGGAAGCTCTTCTCTCTCATAAAGAGTTCATAAAGAGTCAGCACTGAGATCATGTTGACAGTCTTGCAGACAGAAGCAGCTGCAGCAGCAAGTTGTAATAGAAACAAAATGTGCATTGTGCAACCTGCTTTTCAGCATTTTTTCCCCAACTAAGATAATATTGAACACACCCTTACTTATTCTTCATCAACTTTACGATCCAAGACCCAGAGCATGTCTATACTGTAACCCATTTTATTGAGACTTAAATAGGTCACAAGACACCTGAAACCTTCAGTTCAGTACAGGACAGGCAGCAGGAAGCTCATCCTGTGGATGTACAGTTGCAATAAAAAGTTTACATACACTTATTGTGGACATATATGTGATGGCAGTGTTATTGCACTTTCAATGGTTTCTACATTGTTCTTTTTCTGTGGCAGAATGATTGTACATCACATATCTTTATTTCCAAAAAAAATTACAAACTTGGTGCACAGATTTGAATTTATTGTGGGTTTACTGAAACCAACACGGTCAAAATTATACATACAGGGTCAAAAATACAGCACACCTAATATTTGGTTAAATGTCCCTTAGCACATTTCACCTCAACCAGATGCTTCTGGTAGCCATCAACAAGCTTCTGACAGAATTCTGGTTGAATATTTGACCACTCTTCTTGGCAGAATTGGTAGAGTCCAAACAAATTTGTTGGTTTGTCGGCACAGATTTGACTTTTAAGCAAAATCCACATATTTTTGATAGGACTGAGGTAAGGACTTTTGGAAGGCCACTACAAATGCTTAATGTTAGCATGATTTAGCCATTCAAAAACCAGCTCTGATGTGTGTTTAGGGTCATTGTCCTGTTGAAACACCCAATTGTGTCCAAGTTTGAACTGTCTAGCTGATGGTTTGTGGTTATGCTGAAGAATTCTAAGGTAATCCTCCTTCATTATTCCATATGCACCAGTCCATTGGCAGCAAAACAGCCCCAGAGCATGATGCTACCACCACCATGCTTAACAGTCGGTACAGTGTTCTTGGGGTTGAATGCCTCTCACCTTTTCTCCTCCAAACATACCTGTGGTCATTGTGGCCAAACAACTCAATCTTTGTCTCATCTGACCATAAAACTTTCCTCCAGAAGGCTTTTTCTTTATCCATGTGATCAGCCACAAACTGTTGAGCTTGAAGGTGTCGATTTTGGAGCAGGGGCTTCTTTCTTGGACGATCTCTCAGCCCATGGCGATGTAAAACTTGCTTGACTGTGGACAGTGTCTGTTCCAGCGGCTTCCAGTTCCTGTCACACCTGTTTCTTGATGGTTCCTGGATTGCATGTGACCATCCAGACCAATTTCCTCTCAGCTGTGGGTGGTTTGGGTCTTCTTCCAGACCTTGGCAAAGTGACTGTGGTTCCAAATAACTAGTACTTACTAACAACTGTCTGAAGTGATGATCTTGGAACCTGAAGTTGTTTAGAAATGGCTCCAAGAGACATTCCTGATTTGATCTGATTTGTCTATGATCCTCTTTCTCAGATCAGCACTGAGCTCCTTGGACTTCCCCATTGTAATGTGTGTTGGTCAATCCAATGAGTGATAGCAAACTAGCCCTTTTTATGCTGGCACAGAGAAACTACCAGCTGTAGTCAATTATGATCACTAACAGGAAGTTAAGTGGCCTTGGCACAAAGTTAAAAGACATTTTGGAACTTTCAGCATCATAGAATTAAAAATATAAGTAAGTGTATGTATATTTTTGACCTTGTGTTGGTTTCAGAAAACCCACAATAAATTCAAATTTGTGCACCAAGTTTGTGATTTTTTTTTTTTNTTTTTTTTTTTTTTTTTTTGGAAATAAAGATGTATAGTGTACAATCATTCTGCCACAGAAAAAGAACAATTGTAGAAATCATTGAAAATGCAATAACTGCCATCACATACATGTCCATGATAAGTCTCTGTAAACTTCTGACCACAACTGTATGTTCACATTCTCTCACAGGGGCACAGAACTGGGAGGGTGTCATTATCTGAGAGTGGAAAAGAAACAACAAAGCCCACTTATCCTTGTGCATGAGAGTACTCTGAAACAGTGTGTGCAGTCAGAATCTGTACCACAGGAAGGAAATTCAGGTGTACACGCCTTGACAGCATCTTCAGTGGCATTTTTGCTTAAGCAAAAACATGAAGAGATAAAATTCTTTGATGTGTGGGCCAAGAATAACATTCAACCTGAACTTAACACACAATGACACACAACATTTTTCCTTGATGGTTTGTGTGTGGCTCCGCCCACCTGTATATTTTCTCCACCTGAATTTCATAGCAGCCTTATGCAGAGTTTAAGCCTGGACTTCAATGAATGCAAAGTGAGGATGAGTGTGGATAACAGACATGAACATAAATGAATTTTAATACCTTTCTGTACATCTCGATCCAATACTTCATCAAAGAGCTTCTCTTGCACAGCAGGCGGCAAGTCCTCTATATCTGCAAAGACATGTGGGACAGACATTGCATTTTCGTGGTTGTGTGAGCTGATGGTACATTGCACTGAGGACAACAAAAACGCAGAGGGGATGTCTTTTGCAATGCCTTTCACTGGCTGACATTTTGTCAATGGCACACTGTAAACACAAGCTCTGTGCAGTATGTTATGTTTCTGCGTGAACTGATCTGTCCACGCACACACACAGAACACTAGTGACTTTTCTCTGGCTCAATGGTGAATGGCACTGACTTTATCTGAAAGAGAGAGACAGCGAGATCCCTGCAGCTGGCCCAGAGCTAACTTCAAACTGGAAAGGAATACTGGGCATAACACAAACAATAAACAATAATAATACATGTTAAATCTATCAGTGAACTCTGCATAATCTTCCAAGCACTGTCAATCTCTCTGAGCAATACTACAGTACAAGGCTGGGAATCATTCTTTATATTCCACACACAGGCACACATTCATAGTGTTTACAGAAAAACTCTACAGATTGGCAGAAAGTGTAATCATATATATTCTTCTAAAAATCACGTGGCACTTTCTTCTCATTTTGCCTCGGCAGAGTAAATGCAGCTTGTGACGTCTGACAGTGAAAAATACAGATATTAAAACTGAATGGTCCAGTGCTGACATGGCTCTAAATGACAAACATGAGGAAGATCAATAAGCTTGAAGGTTGTGGGTACCTGCAGGCAGGGTGAAGGTAACAAGGTCAGCCAGGAAGTAACAGGCGAAGTCTCCCTTGCGTTGATGTAGTGATGCTGCAATCTCCCTGCGGATCTGTTCCGTCAGCTCAGGACAAACCATGGAGGGGATGCATTTAGGTGCCTGCTGGCTCACCTGGGAGGCATACACACTGATTAATTCGCAGCTAGAAATAAGTACACCAACTCATGCAGGGTTTAGTATATGTGTAGAGATTGCTTTGTACCATCTAAAACAGAATAACAAAATGGGACAATGATTCATGTGGATTTTTGTGAGGTCAAGGCAGCTATATCTGGCAGTAGTATCAAGGCAGCTATTTGGTCTTGAAGATTTTTGTTCTGAGTCACCTAACCCAAGGTGTGAATGACTCTCTGAGGATAAAATCGAGTTTGCGACCCACCAGTGACTCAGAACAGACAAAGTCCAGCTGCACTGAACTACTGCTGTGTAGATGACCTTTATTATTTAAAAACTCTACATTTTGAAGATAAAACATTTTAAGCAGAATTACTGCCTAGTAACGAGGCGATTTCTGTCATATAACCAGTCACAAAATTCCATGCCTTTCTTAATAGTTGTTTTTCCTCCCTGCATATGACATCAGTTCTCTGGCATCTTCTTCATTAGCAGTAAATGGGAGGGCTACAACTTGGCTAATCCTCTGCTGAATCCTCAAAGTGCACTTCTGCCTCAACCAGAGGCATGGCTACACGTTGTTTTCATAAAACATTAGATAAATTATAGGGCAGCATGTATGACAGTGAGAAAGCATACTAACATCCAACATACCAACAGATTTTTTTCTTAGCCACTATAACACATATAATTTGACTAAGTTTAAATGATCTCTGTCTGATGTAGGAGAAGCAATGCCCTCATCCATTGCATCGATGCAGTTTCAATTATGCCAATTTAATGCCCTGATCTGCGAAAAGAAATAAAACCAATCACTGTGGCTTCAAGCTGAAAGTGATATTGCAATTATTATTACTACTATTACTACTCCTACTATTGCTGCTTACTCATATTACTGCTACTACTGAAAGTGAAATATTAACGCCATCTGAGCTAACATTATTATATGGAACACTGGAAATTTTGCATCTTAATGCACCTTCTTGTACTCCTAATATGGTGCATTACTGTCTGTGTGTGTGTGTGTGTGTGTGTGTGTGTGTGTGTNGGGGTGTTAATCAACAGCCCATTAAAATAGCTTAGAGTATATTTTTGCATCCAGCTGCTCCGCGACTATATAGGCATTGAGGATTTGACATTTGGTGCCTCTTAATCCCTGTTCAGCATGGCGGTGAAAGCAAACCACCATCCCCACCCGTCCCCATCTAAAGGCACATGTACCTCTGTGAGGAGGATGGCCAGCATGTCCTGCCTATGGAAGCGGAGGGCCAGATGGACCAGGGTGAAGCCCACGTCAAACGCTGAAGACCGGCTGAGAAGCTGAACCTCATCAGCAGTGAGCTGCCTGGCAATGTCACCACCTGATGACTTGTAGGCTTCTATTGCAGCCAGATCTCCCTCCACCACGCCTGCAGCGAAGGGGGAGAGGAGGCAGAAAGGTCAGGAAACAGGAGGAAACAAATGTTGGCACCACAACACTCATAAATGAACTGTCATAGATGTTCAGTTACAGCCTAATGAACACCAGGGCTGGATAAGGCCAATAACATCACGCTATGATATGGATCACAATATGTACAAATTTAGAAAATAACGATGACTGACTAATAATCTATTACAACGATATCTCAGTCTAATATACTAAATACTTTTGTCTCCCTTTCAAATTTTTTTTTTTTTTTAAATCATGTAGAAAGAATGAAGAATCCTTTTNCTTTTGTCTCCCTTTCAAATTTTTTTTTTTTTTTAAATCATGTAGAAAGAATGAAGAATCCTTTTAAAACTGGCTTATGCTTTGGATTAAGCTGGCTCTTGGAACAGATCCAGTCCTGTATACTTGCCTGAAATAAAGGCAAAATATATCACACAGCTTGTCATGATGATTAAAGGCAGAACAGAAACATCCACTGAATTGTTCCTTGTTACTTTCATTACCATTAAAATCTGTGAGAAGTTGCATATCTATTTTTCAAGCAGGAAATATGAGGAAGCACGCGGGCTGATTTGGGTTTTCTGGTCCTTGACGTCAAACAAAATTTCAGATGAGCTCAGAGCCAACAGCAAACCTAGTGTGAGAACAATTATCACCCTGTCAGGCCACCATGCGGGGAAAAAAAAGAAAAAGAAAAGGCAGAACAGTGTAGCTTATAAGGACTTGCTGTTAGAGAGCTGCACAGAGACAGAGGACAGTTTGTGCAGATTAGCACCCCACCCCCGAGCCTCAGGACTCAACATCTGCTATGACTGAAATGAGCAGCAGCTAGGTAGCACAGTGAACACAGAAGCACTGGCTAATTTTAACTGCTGTATGCTATGATGTCCTGTGGCACGCTGGAGTTACGACAAGTTACCTTGAGACGACCTGAGCTGGAACGTGCTAAAAACACCCCACCTCCTTTTAAACATGCTGAGAAACAGGTGGCAAACACAGCTCCATAAATAGATGCCGAATGATTACAGCTCTGTTATACAAATGTATATGACGATACAAATGGCAGGTGGCTGTGTAAGGCTCCTTTGAAACAAAACCTAAAACGTTAACTAACAAATAACACTAAGAGTGAGAATTCCCACTTGTAAACCCTTTAGGCTGTGTTGCCTCTAAAGTGGTTTATACTAGTAAACAAAAAGTGTGACAGAGGATGGTGGAAGTGATGTTTAGCCTATTATATCATTGATAAACAAGATAATTTTGGTGCTTGAAGGCCAAACAGAACTTCTTAATGTATTTTATAATCAAGCTTGGAAAGTCCTCCATCACATAAGCAACATACAAGTAATAGCACAATATTTTCATAATAAAGTCATGTTCTCTGCGGGAAGAGTCACCATATACAGTCTTCAGTGCCATAGTAAAACAAAAGAACAATATTACATACACAAACAGTGTCTGCTTCCTTTTGCGGGAAAGTAGAATCAATGAGATCATCCGATTTTGGCCCAAATAAACAACACTGAAAAAACATCAGCCATGAAACGTGTGGGGAAGAGTAGACTGATGCGAGTTCAAGTTCTGATCCCTGAGGAAGTGCTCGGCTCGGCTGTAATGAGCCGCTTAGCTGAGGCACTTCCTCCTCTGACAAACAGTTTGAAGAGCCCAAAGGCATCACATGTGCCATGAATGAAACAAAGTCAGCTCATGTTGTATAAATTAAAAAAAATAAAAAATAAAACATTTAGAGTATTCAGCATAAAGTGAATACTGCAAATGTGTGTGTTAGGCGGATGTAGGGCATAGGTGAATAACCTCAGTGTGTTCCTGTGACCCTCAGAATAATGTTTCTATTCCTCAACAGCAAACAACACATCTCTACAGAAACAGGAGAAAGTGCGACCAGTGCGAAGGTCAGGACGCTGCTGATCATGTGCTGCACTAATGTTTATCTCTTCTTTTTTTTTTTGACTGCTGCTCTTGTGTCTTGTCAGTGCTATTTTTGCCTCCTGGGTTCCTGGCTCAGCACATAAGCACCACTGTTTTACAGGGTCCGTCAGGGGAAGTCTCTGGTCCACAGGCTGCTCTCTGGCTATGCTGCCCAGACGGCCCATTCATCCCCACCAGCTGGGAAGTGCTCACACCCTCTCACTTTCTCAAAGACAACCTCAGAGGCACAGGAAGGACAGGCAGGCACTCGGGGGTTCGCCATGAGTTGGATCAAATTCCTACTAGCCATTTGTGTCTTTATTACGCTGTCATTCAGCAAATTTCATGCTGATGATACATATCATCTCACTATGGACCACTCAGATGCACAACCATGTGAAATAAAACTGTTCTCATGCTTTCTTATGGTAGGACAAATATAATATACCATACCATACAGATTAAGGGCAGAATTCCTATTGTACTCTAATGTTTGGAGTCTAAACAACAGTGCAAGTTCTCAACCATCTATAAAACACCAAATGGTTCATATTTCTATGCAACTTAAGCCTCCATCGTAGTAAGTAGAATAAAGAGGAGACAGTTAAACTATTGTCCCTGACTGAACAATGAGCATGACATCATGAAGGGAAACAAAAAGCTGGCATGACAATAGAAGTGTTACCGAGAAAACAGTGGGACAAGAGTAAGGATCCTATGCACATTAAGACTATTCAGGTGAGCCATCAAAAAGAGAATATAGATAAATGTATTCTCATACATAATCAGGTAAGATTGTTAATTGTTTTTATAAAATGTCAAAAATTATGATAAATGCCCATCATACTTTCCTAGAGTGTGAGGTGATGTCTTCAAATACTTTAATTAAAAGCCCAAATTGTTTTTGAATTGCAGTGATATGAAATAGAAAAAAGCAGCAAAACCTGGCTTTTGATAAACACCGTCCAAACCAATCAATCGCACTTATATGATCATTAAAAAAAACAAAAAAAAAAAACAAACAACTCACCAGCACATGCACTGAGGAACAGCCAGTCCATTTTTTTCATTCGGTTTTTAATCTGCTTTAGCTTCTTGAAGTTGACCTCTTGCTCCTCTTTACTGCTCACTGCTCCAGCTGCAAGCTCTATCCTCTGGAAGTCCATTTTGGTACTGACCTCACTATTGGCCATTGGAGGAGACCTCCTGAGACCCTGGCCTCCACTGGCCAGGGTCCTCCACCTGGTCCAGTCCTGCTCATTGATCATGGGTGAGGGCTCTTCAGACTCAGCCAGCTCTATGGCTTCCTGCTTGTTAGGCTTGGGGTGGTCACACACCCCACACTTTGTAGTCTTTGGCCAGTTCTGATAAGTGCAAGCTGTGCATGTCCAGTACTGCTGGCGAGTATTTAGTCTGTTCCTATCATTGTACTCCTCACAAGGGTCCACCTGGGACTGTAGGACAGAATGGCTGCCTGCATTGGAGCCTGAGGTCTGGGGGACCTCAGTGGGGCTACTGGTTCGCGGGCGCTGGCACAGGCACTGGGTGCAGCGGATAGCCCGGGGCCAGTTTAGGTAGGTACACATGTGACAGGACCACTTATTGGCAATCTCAGCCATGCTGGTTGATCTGACTCTAGGCCTGGCGCTGGAGTCTGGACAGATGAGGAGGCTGCTGCCACTCTCAGTTCTGGAAGAATCCCACTCCAGGCTGAGATCTGGTTCAGGGCGGCTGCTCATGTAAGGTTCTTCAGTGATTATGGGACCCCTGGACCTCTGCGCATGGCACATGGTGCACTTAATTGTAGAAGGCCAATTTTCATAGGTGCAGTAGTCACAGGCCCACTTCACCTTGTGTTCCGTCATCATGGATTATTATGGTTGATCAAACTATGGTGACAAACAGCAGTTAGAGATGAGAGATAAACAAAGACCACATTTCTTTGTGGATTATTCCAAAGACCAACAATTGAGATAACTAAGACTACACCGGTAGATACCCAAATATAAGTAAATGAGAATTTAGAGTTTGCCCTGATGCAAGTATAAACGTACAGTTTATAAACTATGAGCTTTACACCTGGTTTATCCCCAAGCGACACTGGCAGACTGATTACCTGTCAGGTGTTTATTATCACTAACACTATTAAACGAAGTTACAGATTTGATTCACATGATTGGTATTTCGTTAGCATGTAGTAATGTCACACTTCTTAGACTTGCTAGCTGGCTAGCTAATAGTTAGCTTACGCAGCTACCGTCAGATTTAATAATTAATAACAAAACCTGGATTCGGTGAACGAGCAGATATTAGGAAAACACGTTAAACTCTTACCGTTTTGCGTTCGCTTCCCGTGTTCTGCTGTTCAAACCCACAACAAACCTTCCTTGTCCTCCTCCTGCTGCCGCTCCTCCCGCTCTATCAAACCTTTCCCAATCCAACTTATTTTCGTCCCATTTGCTCTCTCACGTTTACCTTTCTCTCACAGAATAAACCGCGCCTCGGCAGAACCTGTGTACGCCTTGAATCACGATGTAAATCCGCCACACTCCATGGTTTACATCGCCTCTGTGTTGTTTAATGGCGGTGTCACAGGGACAAACGGGCAGCAGAGCCAAAATAAATGCTAGCAGAGCAACAGCTAGCTACGTCACCAATCAGCTGGCTCAGCAAATGTGATTGGTTAAAAAGTACTATGCTGCTTTCTGATCCCGTCGGAGATATTGCGACTCCGGCACAAACCAAAATTAATGATCCTTTGTGTCAAGATCCGGCGTTGTTGGTTAAAAACTCTTGCGTTTTCTGCCACGCAAATAATTAGCATTGGTATATGTTTTTTTTCTTTCTTTATTTTGGTCTCATAATCCATGACGGTATTAACTTGTATCACGCATTATCATAACATTCTAAAGCGTTTGAATAGATTTGAAAGTTTTACGCAGATTCAAAAGTATCGAATTTACGAGGGGCTTTTTAAAGCGGCGGTACTCACATTGGGATAAATTGATTTCATTAAAAATTCTAATTGAAACATCTACACCAAAAAGGTGGAAGGTAAATTCATTTTTTTCGTTTGTGCAGTATTTTATATGAGGAAAATAGCTTCCTGTAATTTTAGGGCGACAGACTTTAAAAACATAGATATAACTATAAAAAGCAATTTGTATCAAACGATAGATAGATAGATAGATAGATAGATAGATAGATAGATAGATAGATATGCAATTGCAAACCGTACTAAAACTGCGAGACTCACTAAATTGTATGTGTACAATCTCACTATAACTACGACTTTACTAGTAAAACTTAGTCTTTATTTTTATTGTTGTTGTTGTTGTTATTATTATTATTATTATTAGTAGTAGTAGTAGTAGTAGTATTGTTGTTACTATTATTATTATTATTATGAAAGCTAAAGAATCCTACTTTCAGCCAATGGTTGTGTAGAATACCTTGGTCACGTGATCCGATCCCCCACAACATGGCAGCCTACCTGAGCCGGTTACACCACATTTCCCTCCGCGTTAGAAATGCGGAGGAAATTACTTATAACCTCGTATCTAAATTTAAGTTTAATTTGTTCGCAGCCAGGTTAACGGAAAAATCCAAACAGCTGGCTTTAAATAAAGGAGCAGCTGTGTTCGTGGTGAATGAGACGTCAGAGCAGCGTGGTATGAAATATTCTCCGAATCAAGACCAGGTCAGCGACAAGGGCAAATACATTCAGTGTCTTTACGATGTAAGCCCACATTACTCACTGGATACCGTGTGCAACGTGTGTTTTGAGGTCGACGACGTGGAAAGGTCATTCGAGGCGCTTAAACATCAGGGCTGCGATTTCCTGGTGCCGCCCACCAGAGTCCAGGACCAAAACGGGGTCGTTACATACTCCGTGGTTAAATCTGTCGTGGGAAATGTGTGCCACACGCTGATTGATAGAACTAAATATAATGGAAGCTTCCTGCCAGGGTTTGATGAGATCAAACACGTGACAGATGATGTATCGTGCCCAGTCACACACTTTGATCACATAACTTATGCATGTCCAAGGAAAGCAACCCCACGGGTGATGCAGTGGTATGAGAAGATGTTTGGTTTCCAGAGGTTTTTCATTGACAGGTGAGAAAGCTGTTTAGCCCTGGAGTCTAAGTTCATTTTATCAATTTACTTTTCATTAAAAATTGTGTTTCATTTGCCACACGAAAAGCTGCAATTAAAAAATATTTTCCATATTTGTTTTTTGTTGTTTTGTTTTTTTTTTACTTATTTTTTTGTAGGATTTTCTATATTGGAATCAGAAAGTTATTTTAGATTTTTTTTTCTCGTTTCTATAATGTCTAGAATTTCAAGCCAGAATCTGTTGTCCTGTTCAGTAAATGATTCTTACAGGCTCAAACCTTTCAAACGTGATAATTTGTTGCTTTTCTCTCATTTTAAAATGATAACCTATAGATCAAAAAATCTTCTTATATTCTGAAATACTGATGTAAAGCATCTATAAATTACCTTTTTTTTTCATCAATATTATTTTTGTCAGGCTCTACTATTTACTATTCTGTTCAACATGGTGTGAATGATACATTCGTTCTGTTTTTCTTCCAAACAGCAATGAAGATGTGGATGAAGGATATGTCCTAAACCAGGAGGGTATTGGACTGCGTCTTACAGCCATGAAGTACTGGAAATGCAGCGAAGCAGGCATCATGCTTCCCTCTGTGTACAAAAACGAGTCCGACTGCAAGTTTGTCATTGCAGAATCACTACCTGAACAAGGTAGCTGTCATCCCATTGTATACATTTATATTGTTGTCACCATAATTTCTGATATTATAGCACTTTCTGCTTCCATGTCAAATGTGCAAACAGAACTGATCATAAATTATAGTACGTAAATGTTAAACAGGCTTCATTTTCACCTTTTTCATCTTTTTTTTTTTTTTTTCNTTTTTTTTTTTTTTTTCAGTCTGCCTCTACATGTAATTATGCACATACAGTTACTGCATTTGTGCTTATGTTCATTTCAGGTAGCAACCAGGTTGACACCTTCCTGGAGCAGCATGGAGGTCCGGGGATCCAGCATATCGGTCTGTACACACAGGACATCATCTCGACTGCACATACAATGGCTGAAGCTGGTGTCCAGTTCTTCTCTCCTCCTCCTGCCTACTACACCAAGGTTTGTCGTTTGTCTGAAGTTTTCACAATTGCACAATCTCCCACACTGATTACATTAATAATGACTAAAATAATGAAGAAAATGGCCCATACATTATTAGGTGTAAGTCTTGACTGGCCTCAACCCCAGCAAACACCAGCCCAAAATCAGTGTCCAGCCTCAGCAATGCTCCTATGGCTGAATGGAAGCAAATCCCTGCAGCCATTGTTCCAAACTCTAGTGGAAAGCAAATGGGGGACTAGCTCCATTTTGGAATTGTTCAACAATTACATAGGGGTAGAGTGTTGGTATTGGTATATAACCGATATAGGAGTTGTTATTTCTGCTGTTGTGTGTAGAAATCCCGCTCACCTTTACTCTGTGCTGTGACAGGTGGGAAAACAGCAGGAGATAGAAGAGGCAGGACATAACCCCCAGATGCTGGCCCAGCATGGCATTCTCCTGGACACAGACCTGCACCAGGACACGTCACCTCAGACCACATCCAGCGAAAACAGACGGTACCTGCAATTCATCTGCTGCTGAATTATTTATGATTTACCTAACACGTCTCAAGATCTCTCTCCTTCTCTTACCTTGCTCTTGTCTGATTGCAGATACCTTCTCCAGGTGTTTACCAAGCCCATCTTTGCAAAGGACACCTTTTTCCTGGAGCTGATAGAGAGAAGAGGGGCGACAGGCTTTGGAGAGGGGAACATCAGAGCGCTGTGGAGGTCAGTGCAGGCGTACATGGAGAATGAGAGGAGAGATTCTCAAGGAGAGAGCTCTCCAAAAACTGTGCACACCGCTCAGTATTAGCCACTCCAAGTTTTTTTCTGTTGATACAGCTAGAAGACATTTTATTGATGTGTTTTATTTTTGAATGTGAGAGCACTTATTGAGAAAAATTAATTACATACAGTGTGTAATATATGTAAATATTAACTTGAGAGTTTTCCACAGGGGTGCTCCATGTGTATGGTGGATTTACTGTTAAGTCTCATAAGTTAAATATTGCACTATCAACATTTGATGTTACATTCTGTACAAAACTTCTGTTGCATTGTAAGAATGTTTGTGTACACTGTGTCAAAGCAAACTAGCACACTGACCAACTTCAGAGCAGCTGCAATTTAATGAATCTGTTAGTGACAGATTGTAAAGACTGATTACTATGCTTGAAGAAAATATGCTGTTTCATAACATGTGGGTGGGCAAACATTCAGGAAAAGAAAACAAGTGATGCTAACCATTTTGAACAAATGCTAACCATTTTGTCATTAAACCAATGAATGATCCTATATTTTCATCCCTACTGTATTTCTTTTAAGAATAGATAGACTGATCCAACATTATATGTTAGGAGACCTTATTTAAACATAATCTAAGTAAAACTGTTTTCAGAGCTACTACCCTTTTCTGGTATATGTTTCTGTTGAGCTGTTGTTACTGATGGAACAGCTGCATCTCTTTCAAAGCTGTGCGGTTCAGTGATGTGCATGCTTTGGCAAAAAGCTAGCTTTAGATCCTCTTAACAGGAATTCCCCAAATCCACAGATGTGCCAGTTCAGTTAACTTGGCTGGGAACACTACAGACTAAGATTAGTTGAATAAATATGAAACGATGCAATTTAGATGGAGTTGCATGACAGCCATATGCTCTTTTTATGTTCTGGTTCTAGTCCAATTGACTAACATCAGAAGATTTGCACAACATCCTGTAACCAAATGCTGCAAACTGCAAGACAGTTTGTAAAAGCATGTACTTCTGTTTTTTGTCAAACGGTGTCACTGTTTTTCTATCACTTAAGTGTATCACACTCCTGGCAAATCTGCCTGGAAATGCTTTGACTGGCATGTTTGGAATTTGTGGATTTTTTTTGTGAAAACTTGTGAATTTTACAATATAAGTAATCAGGTGTAGGTGTAGTTCTAGATTTGTGCAAAACTGCAGTTTAATGCTCTAATCTATATTTCTTTAAAATGATAAACTTCGAAATCTTACATAATATAAGTGTCATAAGGGAATATTAACTGTTCATTAAAGTTGAGAAGGGTTGGCTCCTGTAACTGGAGTCCTTTAGCCATCTGTCTGAGGCCAGTGGGGGCCACAGATGGCATACAGGATTCTGCATGGGGGTCTCTGGACTGGAATGGGGACTTGGAAGCTCACTTCCTATTTACTGTTAACCATATGGTAGCTACAGGCTGAATCAAAGACATCAAAGAGAAACGACAAAATCAAGTCAAATGCGACTGATTATTATTCCTTAAACACCCTGATATACAAGCTATTACAGTTCTGTTCAATCTTCCAGCATTTTCATTGCACCATATGCTTGGTGAATACTGCCCCCTATGGTTATGCCAATCACAACACACACTGCCCACCTTTCATAAGCACTTCAAATTGTATTGATCTACATCGCAAAAGGTTATCAGTGCCTTTTTTCATGATGGTAAAACAAAATATGCAATGTTTGCCATACTGTTACTCTGTATTTAGTTAGTTAAGCAATCACTCACTTTCCAGATCACTAAAGGGGTAAGGGTGACAAGACACCCCTCAAACTGTAACCCACATAGTACAGGAGACAAATCCTTGGTGACCTTTAACACAAGGGGCAGACAGTCTGAAGCATTTTATGAGGACAGTCTGACAGTCTGGGGGACATTAGAGGCACACAACAGATGTTAGTCCTTTGATTAACAATAGTGTCTGCCAGGGGTGAGACTTGCTACCCCAAAACCCTCTCAGCCTAGTGTACTAACTTCAATCCACATGAAGTAGGTGATCTTTATATTCATACAAATATTTGTAGATATTTTAACCCATACAGAGTTTGAGACTTTACAATTAAAATCCAGTATTTCTTTTTTTATATTTACACAAAGAAGGCAGTAATTATCATGTGTATTACTGGCTGAATCACTCTTCAGAAGCAAGTTTATTGGCCAGCTATGCTCATACATGCATGGAAGTTATCTTTGGTCATCAATGGCTTTAAGTTTACAATGTACAGACCCAAAATGTACCGAAATATAAACAAGTATATACTGTAGCTATTTTAAGCAGCGACTAATAAATAAACATATGGCTATTATGTACTTTAAAAATATAAGCTTAGTAAAGTTTAGTAAATGGATATGAATATACAGGCAACCATATGTGCCAGTATTGCATAATGTGTGTATACAGACAACTAAATGAGTGTGAGCCTGGACAGAATTTAAGAATATAAATTAGATAGTTTGAGAATATTACATGACAGTTTATGACTTCAAACCTTACAAATTTAACCAAGTTCACAACACATTCTGCTCTAATAGTGTCTACATGCTTCCATTACAGGCAGACTGATGTGTGTGTGTGTGTATATGTATATATGTATGTATGTATAGTATGATAAAGGCAGCATTTAGTCCCTGAGAGAACATCTGTTTGTAATAAAAATGTTTATTTGGGGCTAACCCTTACAATACAGGAGTTCATTTTGTTAACAGTATGTCACACACACTATACACACCGCTGCTGGCAAGTTATCATGTAACACCACTGTACATCGTCCAGGTAGAATGTCTATATGTTCAGCTGAGAACTGTGATTACTTTTTATAACTGCAGCTCTGATTAGAACACCGGATAGGAGTGACGGAGAGGGGGTGAGAGGTGAGGTTTACAAAACGTCTTAGAAAAAGTTTTGCAGTATTTGAGACCACGCGGCTACATCGTATTTAATTAAATAGAAGCATAATGAGTCGAATAATGCTCAAAGTGAGACATTTAGTTTGAGAAATAACTTTTTTTTAAAACATACGCCCCCCCTNCCCCCCCCCCGTAGCATAAGTGGTACGTCCCAATGTATGTCGTCACAGACTCATTAGCGTGCACTACACTGGGCTAATGTAGTTTGGAGTAGGACGTGGAGGGAGTTGCTCTGCTGGCTTCCTGCCTTGTCTTAACCACTAAAAATAAAACTCAACATGTTCATCCGAAACTAACGAGCCGCTGGTGTCGGTGGAGAACCGAAGAAATCACCGTGATGCCTGTGAGTGTCAGATGTTAGTTTTTGAGCAGATTTCGGTGCTGCTTTGTGTTCTTTAGCCTGTGTTGTAGTCTGCAAAACTTGAAGTGATGATGCTTAAAGTTTCTGATTCACACACATGGTGATTATTAAAGTGATAGATCTGACATGTACGGCAACAGCATGGTCAAAACTTTACTGGTTTGTGGAAACTGAAATTTGCTTCACATAGTTAGCTTAGCAACTTTTCCTTGTGTGCTGCCTCTGCCCTTTGTCTTGTTAGGGTTATTTCTTTCATGTTTTCTGGTTGAACATGCTTTTCTATTTTTTCTCCTTTTATATGGCTGTGACATATGGCATATAGTGCCATAAAAAGTTGCTTGAGTTAACTGTACAACCACCAAAGAAGGTTAATTTGCTGAGCTGAAACACGTTTATCATACAAAATTCTTGCTAAGTACCATATTTTCATGCCTGTTTATTATGTATGCAACTCCAGGAAGTGTAGTTGTGTTGTGTGTAAATTTGTGACTAAATTAGACCATATGACAAGTGACCATGTGTTATAGAAGTCAGCAACATTGTAAGATAGTAATTACCAGGGCAGATCACTGTCATTATTATTTCAGTATCTATTAATTGTTAAAAGCTTGACAAATTTCCACGCACAAGCTTCTAGAACCAAAGGTGGTATCTTCAAATTATCATTGTTCATGTGTTAACATTAAAACAGAGGGAGAAAAACAAAATCTTAACATTTGAGCTGCTGTCAGTTGACTAATGGATTAATTGTTTAATCGCTGCTACCTTCCTTGGCTCAAAAGCATTTTATGATGAATTGGTTAGTAATGAGAATGTAGATATTCTGGTCTGCCAGAGTTTTCACTCATACATCAAAATAGGTCTGTGTTATTTTGTGGCACATACATCAGAGCTGTTTAATACATTTCAACAGCCACTGGATGCATACCGTCATACGTGATGTTACAATATTTGACCACGTCATTGTTTTTTTATTTTTAGATCCTCTTGCTGGTATGTTACAGTTTGTGCCGTTGCAGAGGAATGCTGTCGTCTTATCTATGTCTAGCAAACCTTCCTCTCAGGTATGAAGACAGGCCTGGCTGACATACAATCCTACAAGATTTTGCCATTTAAGCGCTCAGTTGGATCATAAAAAGAAGAGCTTGTTAAACCTGAACTCTTCCAAGTGTCCCATGGCCATGATTATGACTGCCAAAGTGCATAACTGGATTATAACCATTTTATCTACATGAAGTGCCATAGAGAAAATGAACACATAGTGATCTTATTATAGAGATGCATATGTGCCAATGTATGTTTCGTGCATGTACATTTCCTATTTTATCATCGGTAGTTTGTGGCCTTTCTCAAGTTCAAAATCCTGTTTGCTCTGTAGCCTGCGTGTAACATTCTGTGAGCTCCCGTCACACCAATTTGCTTGCCAAACTCATTTCCCTTTCATGAGGGATTTGGAAAAAGGGAGTTTAAGGGACTGTTTGTGTTGGTTACTTGGACCATTTCAGTTTTCAGGGCCTTTTCTCCTGAAACTGAGGCATCCACCTGAAGGGCTGACGAGCTCATCTGATAAACTGTTGAACACTATTAACATGGAAAACAGGTTCCTATCAGAGCTCGCAGATGATTCCTCCTTTCTTGTCCATATCACCAGAAATATTTTGATAATCCTTTGAGGTTCTTTAAGATCCCTGTATTGTAATTCCACAATTATGACATTGCTTTCGCAGTTATCTTTAAAAAAAATGTTGTTCCTGTCTTTTTCATGTTTCTATATCTGGTCAGTGGAAATGCAGTGTGGGGGGAGGGATGGAATCCTGCTTGTTAAACTAAAGAGTTCTCTTTCCTCTCCATTTCCTAATTTTGATTAAAACTAGAAGGGCCTGTGGATGTGACTTACTCCTGTTTAGTTCTATTAATGTGCAATATTATTCTGCTGTGGAAGTCGAGACATGCTGCGACTTCAACCTTTTCTAATTAAGAGACTTTGTTAGATTTAACATTCAAACGGACAACATTTTTTCTCCAACTTGGACAGGTTTGTTGAAAGCCATGTTTACAGAGCTCAACAAAGCTCTTGTTCTGAACAAATATATACAGTGCAAGTGATTATGTATGAGATAATTAAACAGCGGGCCTTCTTTAAAACGCAGGCCTCCTTGGCTGCCATGCATAGCCATGCTGAGCCTTTGTGTTTATGGTAAGTGGGCAGCTGCATGCTTGTGAGACCATGGCTCAACCCCAGGCCCTCAACCGAGCTTGATAACCACTATTGAAGCCTCCCAGCCATGCTCATTTCTGACTATTCACTCACTGCTTTACATGTAGCGTATGCCTCCTGTTTGACATAGCCTAATTTCTGTGAGCATGTGGGCAGCTGTTGGCTAGCCTACACCCTGTAACGTATTTCATAAATTTCTTTTCAGTCAGTCAGCCGTAACAAAACTCTATGGCGCCTGCCCTTTGTGGAAACTAATTGATGACAATGTTAACAAAGAAGTTTTCGGGTTTTTTGAAAAATACAGAGAAAACGATGCACAGTGCTTTAAGCAGAGAAAGCAGAACTAATTTGTCGTTTTATCAATCAGTCTTTTTATTTGCCCAGTGCGTTCTGCCTTTTATGATTTGCTCTGTCAACACCATTATGATAACAACATTATGACACATCAAACTGTTTAAATGTGGATCCGGTACAAGCCTTGCCCACTCAAAGAAATGGGCAACACGAGCCAACAGCCTGGTGATTTGAGCTTTTTAGGAACAAACATATTTTCTTCCAGCAAATCTTTCTGCACCATTGAACAGCTAAACATGACTTTTACCCAGCATTCTTTGCACAGGTGGCACAGTGGTGAAGAGCAGCACAAATCCCTCAGCTTGGTTTCAAGTTGGGTTGTCTCAGGTGCTCAGCAGATACTTGGATTACTGAGAGGGCCACAATCCTTGGATTGTTCTGAGAAGGACACAGATCCAACTACTATACATGCAGGAATGTCAGTGGAAGATACGAGGAAATATTATTTTAAAACTTGAAAAGATATTTAAGTTTTGTCAGTTTCACATGATGAAACATTTATTGAAATTGTGATCTTGTGTATTAACAATAAAGATGCTGAGTCAGTTGATGCTCTATTGACAGTATTTTAACTAATTAACAGCAAATTTGATTGCTCAGCAGACTATATTAGCCCTGTGCAATAGGCACAACAAGCAGTGTTGTTTACTAGCAACTAGTGATGGGTAGATGAGGCGTCATGAAGCGTTTCGATACATTGCCAAACTGTATTGATACT
>VXCM01002434.1:2537-89004 GCA_014773175.1 Lucifuga dentata
TGTGTAACTATTAGCAGGAGAAACATGGATTTTTAAGGTGGGTGTATCACTTGAATATTTGATTTTGAAAGATTAAGAGATTTAGCAAAATATCAGGAAAACTGAAATATGGTTTTATCCTTTGGGAAATGATTGTCCGTAATGTAACATGTATGAAAATTGAATATATTAGGCTCAAACATGCAAAATGGGTGGTATGGTCCTTTAAGTAAGTTAATAACCTTCTGGAGCCTCAAATCAATTTTTTGAAGAAAAACAAAAAAATTCCAATCTAAAGGAATTTTAAAAAGTCACTTTTGACACATCGTTTACGGAGTTTTGGAGAAGTTCTTTTATTGTTGAGAATCTCACAAGTAGAAAATCAACAACGTTTTTAAAATTTATTTATTTTGGCTAAATTCTTTTATATTTTTTTTTTTTTTTTTTTNTTTTTTTTTTTTTTTTTTTTAAGAACGAAGAATTTTCTTCAACAAAAAACTGACTTGAGGCTCCAGAAAGTTAATAAATTAGTTATGTATCATTAGATTTGTAATGTTGTGACTTTGCAGTGCCTGAGGTGATCACCGGTAACATGCTAACGGCCACGGTGGCAGGTCTAAACGCGTGGGTGGAGTACGAGTTCAGGGTCGTCGCCCGCAACAGCGTCGGCCTGGGCGAGCCTAGCCCGCCTTCTGCCAAGACCAGGACGGAGGATGCCAGTATGTAAACTCATTTTTAAAGCACAAGGACACATTGAATTTTGGTTTTATTATTGTGTCATGCTGATCAACATTATTGATCTTTGTTTTTAGCTGCTTTCGCATATCATTTTATTTAGAGGTTTTATGTATTTATTGCCGAACGAGATGCATATTAAAATCGAGTGCTTAATAGTTTTTAAAGTTGTTAATACCTTGTTTAATTTGTATATTTTATGTCTGTTTGACTTGTTTTCTTATGTATTTATATGTATTGATGAACCCCAGGAAGACTAGAAACTGCCTTTGTGGAAGCTTATTGAGGATCCAATAAACAACAATCATGCCAGCCCATGCCGGCTTATAAGACACCATTATTTCACATAAACCGGATCCAGTCTGGGACAAATTTGTGCAGATACAAAAAGAAATAAACCTCATTAAACAGAAATAAATTAATAAGTAAAGTCAAATCCATATAATTTACATCACACAAGATCTTAGACATGTTAAAGAAACAATCCATCTTTCCTTCTTTTCCAGGCTGTGGAGACAAAATTAGTCAAAACTTAAAAAAACATTAAAATTAAACAACTATTCCCAATTTTTAATTGTCACTACACCAAAACACATACATATATATATCTATAGATATATATATATATCTATAGATATATATACTGTGTATATATGTGTGTGTGTGTATGTATATATGTGTATATATATATACATAAATATATATATACATATATCATATATATCATATACTGTATATAGTATATCATATCAGCAAATGGTTCATGCTGCATTTAAACTGTCAGATATCTAGATATCTAGAACTCATATAGAATATAACCCATATATATATGTATAGGTTATATTGTATGTTATATGTATGGAATATAACTCCATATATAATATATATGGGTTTTATTCTATATGAGTTCTAGATATCTAGATATCTGACAGTTTAAATGCAGCGTGAACCATTTGCTGATATGACAGATTAAATATGATGCTCCATTTATGAAAGGATGGCACACACACATACACACACACACACACACACACACAAGGATGTGCACGACTGCTTCCTCTTCCACATTATCTAGTTTTTGCCATCTCACACACACACACACACACACACACAGCTGAGTGGGAATAGCGACAGAGCGGGTCGAGTCGAATGNCTCACACACACACACACACACACACACACAGCTGAGTGGGAATAGCGACAGAGCGGGTCGAGTCGAATGTCATTTGCAAAGCGTTCGCTTTAACAGATTTTGGCTTTCTGTTTACGCTTGGTGACATTTTGGGCGATATTGGTAATTCGTTATTCTCTGAGATGTTTACTTGCAGGGCTTGAGCGATTTGTGAGGTGGAAAAACAGCTGTAGCGTTGCAGCAGATCCTGGCTGGTCGTCGGGCTGGGAGCTGCAGTTTGTGGTTGAGCTTTGTAAACTCTGCTCTAATTGCTCCCCTCTGGGCTTTTCCTCTCAGTTCCTGATACGGCTCCCACTGATGTCGGAGGTGGAGGCGGCACAAAGTCTGAATTAGCGATAACATGGGAGGTAAGTCATCTGTCACATTTTACGGTTCCATCCATCGCCGAGTAATGCTTTTGCTTAATTGTGCAGAGTTGAATGGGAGCGAGTTTTATGACCCGCGTCAGAGCGGCGCTCCTCTCCCACAGCTTATTTCTCCCTCCAAAATGGAATTCTGGGCTCTTCCTCCTTTTGGAGAGTTTTTGCACTTCAGCTGCAATTACACACCAGTGCAAGAGGAAACGATGAGTGAAAGGTGATTCTGGAGCGTCCTGGTTGCTAGCGGAACGAATGGGGGCCACGTCTTAATTGCGGCCTTCCTCGCCAGCCATGATTAGGGCATGTACCGGCGCAGCGATGGGCCCGTGTGTTTCTTTGTCTGTATGCATTTTAATATCACTATAGTTTTGTGTTTTGCTCCCAGCCTGTGCCCGAGGAGCTGCAGAACGGCGAAGGCTTCGGGTACATCATCGCCTTCAGGCCGGTGGGCACCGTCACCTGGACGCGAGCGGTCATCTCCACGCCTGGGGTGTCGCGTTACGTCTTCCGCAACGACACCATCCTGCCGTTCTCGCCGTTTGATGTGAAAGTGGGGGCGTACAACAACCGAGGGGAGGGGCCTTTCAGCTCTATTGCTGCCGTGTACTCAGCAGAGGAAGGTACGGTACAGAATGATGCTTAAAGGAGTATACCAGTGATTTTACACGTTTGAGCCCAATATGTATAATACTCGTTACATTACTGACAACCATTTCCCAATATATGCTACGTTAGCAGTAAATTTTAGGTTGTTTTTCCTACCTTCCACACTGCCATTAGCTTCGTTTCATTCCAGTACGCTATAAAAATGAACTTGTAGAGACTTGAGACTTTAAAGGACCATATCTGTGATTTTGCATGTTTGAGCCCGACACATACTACCAGCATACACTTTACAGCACTGACAGTCATTTTCCAAAACATGATATTTTGCCAAATCCTCTAATCTTTCAAAATCTAACGTTCAGGTGATAAACACACCTTAAAATTCAATTTTTCACTTGCTAACACGTTGAAATGGAGAAGGGACTGTTGTTTCTTAATTTCTCGGTTAAAGCCGTCTTCTCCTGGGACTATATTCCCTGGTGGAGACAGATTGTCTGAAAATCAACTTGTAGAGACTTGAAACTCATTTGAGATACGTCATTCCGTTACCGGTAAATTTTAGATTGTTTTTCCTACCTTCCAGACTGCCATCGATTTCAGTTCAATCCAGAAAGCTACAAAAATCAACTTTTGTAGAGTTAAAACATGGTTGAGATAAATAATCCATCACAGCGAACAACATGTCTATTAGTTTTTTTTTCTGAAGTAACTTTATTTAACTGATCCAACATGGAGCTGCAGGGAAGACGATGTATTTCTCCGCCAGGAAATATAGTCCCAAGAGAAGACGGCTTTCATGGAGCAATAAAATGATCGTGCATAAGTGTTAGCAGGCAAAACATTTAATTTTAAGGTGGATTTATCACCTGAACATTTGATTTTGAAAGATTAGGGAGTTTGAAAAAAATAACAGGAAACGCTGTCAGTAACGTAACATATATGCAGGTTGGGTATATTTCTATTTTGGGCTCAAACTTGCACAATCGCTGGTATGGTCCTTTAAATAAGCTATAATCTCTCTCCTTATAAGTGTGACCTTCAGTAGTAATGATGAAATGAGTTTTTCCTCTGCCGCCGCTTTTCTCCTCCCCTCTCAAGCTGGGAATGTCAACTTGATATTAGTTATCATGCTGGTAGATTACAGGAAATCCTTGCAGACACTTAGCACGCCGCGCTGTCAGGGAGGCATCCTGTTAATTGAATTTGCCGGGCAGATAGTCTTTCCTTATGTCAGTCACAGATCCCATTAAAAGAGAGTTGGTGGGGAAAGCTTTTCAGTCAAACTACAGGTCTATTCTTCTTCTTGCTGTTTGCGTGTGATGGCGTTGGTGCGTCTGTGGATTCTCACCAGAATCTCTTACTTCCTGCAGTCCCCAGTGCGGCTCCTCAGAGGGTTCGTGCTGGAAGAGTGTCTGCAGCTCAAATTGAAGTGATCTGGGAAGCTCTCCCCGCCATCCCCGAGCGAGTGCTTGGATATGAGGTATGTTATAATTCACCGCCGTCGCTAAATAAGACGGGCGAAAAGCATTTCTTTCCCTGAAAATAACACGATAATGGAGCCGCCCCCCCNGCTCATAACCATCCTCTCGTTGTTGTTTAAATCAGCTTTTTTTTCTGCTTTTTTTTAAAGTCGTAATATTCCACTGCATCTCCTCATCTAAGGAGAGAGATTTGTTATTATTATTATTATTTTAAAGAGTAATAAGCACGAAATGGCCTCAGCACTGTGTTGCAGCAACTGATGAAAATAAAAAATAAAAAGTCCCTCGACTTTTTAAGAATGCAAACAAGACATTTTTTTTTTTTTTTTTTNCACCCTGTTGCCATAGCGCTGGTCACATTGTCCTTATAGAGTCGAGGTCTTTTCTCCAAACACAGAACTGAAGTGGATTCAGTCTCAACGGGCATCGTCAGTATTGATCTGGAGCGTTGGACTGCACATATAGTAATAATAATACATTAATAATTAATTAATACATGACTTTTCAATTTAATATAATGGGGGAATTAAGTTAAAAATGTCTCAGTAAGTACACACGTCAAGTAAAATCAGCGGTATGATAACTGAAGCTCATTCATAAAGCTTCTCTTATGTTATTCAGCGTGTCGTCTCGTTACAACATGTTGCTGTCAGGTGCGTCTCAGGTAAAAGCCAATCAAGATCAATGTGTTAATGAGCTGCTTCATTTTTTTTTTTTTTTTNATTTTTTTTTTTTTTTGCTCTGAACATTTACTAATTTATTTTAGGGGTTTACGGACTGAAATAAAGTAAAAAATATTTACGACTTGTGTGTTATACTGTAAGAGGTACAGTGCCATGAGAATGTGTGCGAAATCTGATCAAGCTCGCTACTTAAATGATCAACTGACTGCGCTTATTGATCGCTAACACGTGTGAGGCAAATATAGTTTAAAATGTGTTTTGTGATTCACATCTCCAACATACCGTAGTAATGCCACTTCCAAGGCAAATGCTAAAAGATGCCGGTAACAAGCGTTTATGAACGCGTACGTGGTTGTATGACGTTATTTCACCTTATCGGCATGTTAAATGTGGCGTTGTGTTTTATGAACATGTTTTGTAAATGTTCTCACTTTTGTCGGGCTCGTTTATGTCTTTTTGCTTTGAAGCTGAAATGAGTCGCTTTCCGTTATCGCATAGTTGCGCTACGTCGCACGTGAGAAACTGCTTCACAGAACTTACGCTAACAGCATAAAAGATTGATTTTTTAGTTTATGAATCGATATCGGAATCATTTAAATTTGAATCACAATTGAAAAATAGATTTCTCACACTATCTGTGTTTCATGTTGTCTGAATTCTTTACTTCTGCCGTTTATTTTTGGCTGCCAGGTCGTTTACTGGGAAGACGACACGAAGCCCGACACCGTCGGCAAAGTGAGATTATCTGGAAACTACACTCTGGTGAACGTCACGGGGCTGAAAGCAAACACGGCATATTACCTCTCTGTGGCCGCTTTCAACACGGCGGGCCCTGGGCTGCAGTCAGCGCCCATCAACACCACCACCAAGAAACCACGTGAGTCCCGCCTCAGGGTGCCACAGCCATTCCAGGATGGAGCCGCGATGACGCCGTTCAGTCTTAACCCTCTGGAGCCACGTTGTCGCTGATTTTTGGAGACTTATTAAAATTTTGTAGGATTTTCTAGACTCAAGTAGAAATTTGAGAATTTTTAAAAATTTATTTCAGATTTATTGCTAAATTCATTTAGACTGGATTTTTTTTTTTTTTTTTTNTGCTAGAATGAAAAAATTCTTATAAAAAAAAAAAACTATTTGAGACCCCAGACATGATTTCTTCAAAAATGATAGCTCACGATTTTACAGAACCCTCAGGGGATGTGGGAGGAAAAAAAAAAAAACCATGGAAGGAAAAAAATAGCGAGTCCTTATGCATCATCTCGCAAAAGTTTTTGTATTATGATGCAAATGTTTCGCGAGATCTCACATAAGTATTGTGAGATAACGCAACTGTTTTGCAAAGTATTGCAAAGCTTGACCCTTCATTGAGCAGAAGTGCGACAGTATATCAATATCGCATATCGACAGTATATCACTCTAATGCGCTGTTGCTAGGTAACAATGGAGCGATTTGTCAAGTTTTACTTTGAGCTTATGTTGCAAAAGGACTCATTATTTTTTCCCTTCATCTGATATTTTTTACTCCTCGTGTTTCTTTAGGAGTTCTGTACTGTTTACGTAGGAAAAGAGCAAAAAAAAATCTGCATTTTGGAGGAATGTTGTTTTTTTAATCTGAATTTCTGTATTTCAGCTGCTAGATATCTGATATTAGTAAAACATATGCAGCATCCTCATATGTTTCTCATCTGGTCATTACTTTTTTTTTTCTAAAGGCATCAAAGACTCTGGTTTTCTCATTTTCATCTCCACCAGTAGATTCTGCTCCCAGTAACCATCCTCAGGATAAGAGTTTATTTGGGGGGGAAAAACTAGCATGAATCCACTCTGTCTCAATTATTGAGGACTGGAGGCTCTCCTCTGCTGCAGCCTCAATTTATTATTCAGCCTGATAAGATGAGAGTTTGTATGCTGCTGCAGCTATAAGCAGGAATCTGTAATTTTTCGGCTTTAATGATGCATTCCACAAGAAAATCAGCCGCAGCAAATATCCTGATATCATTACCTCTGGATCTTATTCAGCTCCAGGTCAGGCTCCAGCCAACATACAGTGGACCATGATTGGCTCCACGCTCACCCTTCACTGGGATCCCGTTGTTGCCATGGAGACGGAGTCACAGGTCACTGGATATTTGGTAGGTTGCACGTCTTTGTGATGACTCTTCTGGTTTCTCCCTGGAAAATCAAGGACCAACACGTATTTGCATGAGTTCATTTTTTTTCCCTCCTCCGGTTCAGGTGCTGCTGAAACGCCATCGTTACAATGACATCAACACCATCCTGACCAACAAAACCGGCGTGGAACTCAACCTCTCCGCCAGCGACAACTATCTCATCCAGATCAAGGCCCTGAGTGAGGGTGGCGAAGGCGTGGGCAGCGAACCCATCCACATCCATAAATTAAGTGAGTTTGCCCGTCGCTTTTTTTTTCGTGTTGTCTCCACCGTGACCGCCGATAAAACTCAAGAGAGGATCGAATAATTCAGACAGAACATTTCATTTGGCTTCATTGCATCCCTTTCCAACCGTGTGTAATAGACTTATTTCGGGGTGCGAGAAAAGCGACCTTTTTAGAAATGCATGCAGGGTGTCATCCATCTCTGCCGTTGGGTTATTATTCCTTGTTGACTGGCTGCATGACTGTGCAGCATATAAAGCAGTCCTGTGCTCACTTCCTGCCGCTCTGCTAAACGTGAGGCAGCTCAGTTTGCCGCTTTGATGCAATACAAACCTTATCTTCTTCCTGATACTTTAATGGCCTCTCCCGTGGAAAGCCGGGAATAATGTCGGAATGGAGAAATGCACAGTAGACTTTTTTGGGGGGTTTATGATGACTTGTCAGAAATTTAGAGGATAACTTGGCAAAATGCAGGTTTCTTTTTTNTTTTTTTTTTTTTTTTTTGATCGTAGGGATATTTTTGGTTCCTGAAGAGCTGTCTCTGCTGGGTTTCGGTTTCAGGCATGGGAGCACGGGGATCAGGAGCGAGACGCCTCAGCCCCTTTTCCTCTGCGGTCCTCATCAGCGCACTGCTCGCCTCCTTCTGCTGATGTCTAATCAGAGCCCTCGGAGCACACCCCCCCCCCCCNCCCCCCCCCCCGCAGTCAGCCTGTCCTGTGGTAACCCTCGCTGGACTGGCGGAAAGCCCAGGACTAGTAAAGACCGGACCGGACTGCACTGAGCTGTTAAAGGGACCACGCCACTGATTTTAAGGACTGTCAGATGGAGACGTGAAGATTTACATGCATGATATCTTTCAGAATCTCTTCCATGTCATTAACCCTCTGCAGCTGAACGTCACATTTACACATCATTTCCTGATTTGTGTGAAGACTTTCCTTCGTTTTCCAGAATATTCTAAGAATCAAGTAGAAAAGTAACAACTGTCTATTTTATTTTATTTTACTTTAGCTCAATTCTTTCAGATTGGATTTTTTTTTCTTTCAAGAATGAAGAATTATCTGGAAAAATATTTGAGACACCGGAGGGTTAAGTGTATTTCAGGAGTTTCATTTTTAGAAGTAATTATGTCCACGTGATTTTATTCTTAGCATCTCTGAAGATGCTAATGCCTTAAAGTCCATTTTACACAAACAGGACAAACCAAAGTAGGTGGCAGAGGCTGTTTGCTTTATGATTTCTTTATGTATGTCAAGGTTAAAAATAGTCTGCAAGGAAACATTCTAAAGAATTTATCTTCTCAGCATCAACTTTTCCACAGGAGGATGACACACGTTTTGTAATAGATCGACAGCAGTTTTCATTTTTCAAAAACAGACGTAAATCGTTTGAAAATCCTGCTGGAAATTCAGTTATAAAAATAGCTTTTAGTTTTTTCTTATTTACTTTGAGGAACTCTGGTTTGTAACAAGCCTCTTTGCGTTTCCTCCACATTAGGTGTAGGCAAGTTGCGGCCCGCAGGCCAAATCTGATCCGCAAACAACAATTATTTGGCCCCATTTGACAAAATCTCAAATGTTGCTTTATTAAGTCTGTATGAAGATTGGAAACTATAAAGCGCATCAAACTGCTTTATGCTCATCCACGTGGACAAGCTGACATCACGCAGGAAGCCACGCCCCATCGCGTTGACTCCGCGCGGTACCTCTTACATCTGAGTTTCTGTTATTCTTCATGGGGGGAAATAATGTTGGAGCTGCTAGTTGCAGAACTCGCTAAATACAGGCCAGATGAATTCCTACATGAAATCTCATAAAATTCTGAAAAAGAGGAGACATTGTGCCAGAAAGCATGAAAAAATTTGAGCTCGATATTTGAAAGCTAAAAAGAAAATGATCACTCACCATAGGCGACACCATTTGCAAACAACAGACTTCTTCTGTGATACCACGTGATGTAGACGTGATAATATTGGGATAATATCAGTATAAAACCTCCACGTTTCTGTTCATCTCGGTCCCGCCTCAGCTCATCTCCACGCGGAAAGCGTAACTCAGCATTAAACGTGCTTGTTGCCATCGAGTAGCAACTGTAATTTTAGGTCAATTTAATCTTGTGTGTATTCGAGACGCTTTTCAAGATTCAAGCTTTCTTTCTTGTCACTGCACCAATACAATGAAATTATGTTAAGATGCGGGAAAAAAAGATACCTAATCAAAGACACACAAAGAAAATAAAAAGGTTGTCCTTAAAAAAGATAAATGTACAAAAATCGACTGTTTTGACCTTAAGATATCTCTTTCAGCAGGAAACAGTATTCTGATATGTTGGGGCTTAAAATCCCCTAAACTAACCTGTTCCTTATTTAAAAATGTTAAAACTAAAAAAAACAATAATGAGCTTCACAGTTTCATAAGATAAAAAAAAAAAAAAATCAATCTAACTAAAGCTAATTTCATTCACAGAATATCACTTGTCATCTATTAAACCTACATATCCACCAATATTTCCTCCAAAAGCTTCCATTGCATTCTTAAAAAAAAAAAAACAGGAAGTATGCACAGCTAATTGATTATCTGTGTCTCAAACCCTCTTATCTCTAAATAATGAAATAATATTAGGTCTCTTGCAGAGCCGCAGACTGTCTCTCTACGGTATCCTGATAGGTTTTGGCGTTTTGCTCTTTATCTCGTGCTCCTCTAAATAATAAATGCCATCACGGTCTGGGCGGAGGGAATGTAGGGATAGCGGAGAACAGAGACGTGGTGTTACTGTGTCAGGCCGATCCCGCGTGTGCTGTTCCTCCTCTACATTTAGACGACCTGCGCGTTCCAGATACGTAGATCATATTATAGAACACGCCCTAGCGTCTGCACCCCCTAGATGACCAGCGGACGACAGGAAATAGTGCCTTCACGACTTCACGCTTTGATTTTATTCTCTTTCCCTTTTCAGATGGAAGGAAAGGTTTACAGTAGAGTCATTATTTGATTTTCTTAGTAACGAACGACAGGAAAATTGGTGGCGGGATGTGGAATCCATGGCTCAGTGGTTAGCATGTTGCCTCACAGCGAGAAGGTCCCGGGTTGGAGCCCGACTGGGTCCTTTCTGTGTGGAGTTTGCGTGTTCTTCCCGTGTCTGCGTGGGTTTCCTCCCACCTCCAAACACACACAGGTTTGGTGAATTAGAAACTCTAAATTGAGTGTAGGTGTGAATGAGTCTGTCTCTATGTGTCAGCCCTGTGATTGGCTGGAGACCTGTCCAGGTGAACCCCGCCTCCCATCCAATGACTGCTGGGATAGGCTCCAGCCCCCCATGACCCTTAACAGGATAAATGGGTGTAGAAACTGGATGGAGATGATTAAATTTTCATTGAGACAAGTGTACCTACGGAAAAAAAAAAGGGTCGAAAGCTTTAGAAAAAGCTGCAATGGATCGAGAGATTTATGGTGGGAATTTTGGTCCTGATATTTACAGTCTGTGGTAAATAAATGTATAATTCCATCTGTAGCTTAAAACCCTCTGGAGACTAAAAATGATTTTTCAAGAAAATTCTTCAAGAGACAAGGAAAAATCGAATCTGAAAGAATTTAGCAAAAAAAAAAAAAANAAAAAAAAAAAAAAAGTTAAATAATTTTAAATGTTGTAAATTATCTGCTTGATTCAATAATATCGAGAAAAATATTTTAAGACTCCAAAAAATCAGCAATGTGTGAAAAGTGGCTTTAGGCTCCAGAGGTTAATTTAGTTAAAGCGTCTGAATAAGTGATGCTAATGCTGTTGAATGCTGTTTGGAAAAAAGCCGCAAATGGAAAGACCGACTTTCATTTTACCCCAAAATACGCTGCCGCCCTATTGGACGTAAAGTAAACTGAAAAGAGCATCGCTAATCTGCTGCGGGAGAAACACCCTTTCTCGCCCTTTTATCATGCGGATGGATCTGTCAGAAATCAGCCGAGTAAGAACGGAGGCGGAGATTATCGGCGTCCTGACGACGCTCGTCTGGATGTGGAAGGATGCAGCCAGATGAACTGCTACGCATTACTGTGCCTTTTTTACCGAACACGGGGCTGCGTACCGTCATGAGGCTCGCTCTCTCTCTCTCTCTCTCTCTTTCTCTCTCTCTCTCTCTCTCTCTCTCTCTCTCTCTCTCCCAAAGTCGAATGAAAGCACGAGGAGTTGATGCAAGGTGACTGGATGTCCTCGCTTAGCCGTCTGAACAGGTGTGCAGACCCCAGAGGCCTCGTAAAAGTCCAAACGGCCGACATAATCAGGCTGTCCTATCTGCTCCTTGACTGGTTTCATAAAGCTCTGCGCTCGTTGATTAGAAAGCTGCAGAGCGGCCGATGGGATATTGATTTTCCTGCTCCATTATTACAGCTGTCACAGCTCAGCCGCTTGATTGACTGATGGCCTCGTTCTTATTGCTCTTATTCTGTTGTGATACAATGACGTTTTGAGATGTCCTCCACCACTTCGCTGATCAGATGGCTTTTTCTTTGGTTTTTTACCTGCTGGCTGGCTGTTTTTGCTCATTTTGTAACAGTTTGTATGAGTATTTTGTAGTGTTGTGGTTGTGGTTGATGGTGAAGCTGAAATTGACTGGTTGAGTTTTCATTGATTAGTGCTATCATTGTTTCCAACAGCATAAAGGGGATAATTCATTAAAAAAAAAATCCACGCTAATTAAGCTCCGTGATAGCTGAAGCTCGTTATAAAGCTTCTCTTTTGTTAATTAGCCCACCGGTGTCACGTTACCGACACGCTGTTATAAGCGACGGTTCATCTCAAACGTCTACAAGGTTGAAGTTGAGTCACTGGACTAGAAGAAAAAGCTTAGAGATGTTTCACTTTTCATCCAAAAAGCTTCTTCAGGTCTAATCATAGCAGAAACGGGGAGCGCCATTTCTTCCCAAAAGGCTGACACGCCCATCAGTGTGATGGCTCCGCCCACTGTGAGATCCGGATGTATCTGAGACTCTGGATTCAGCTTTGCCACTTCCTGTTCCCGCTACAGTTAGAACTGGAGAAGACTTTCGGATGAAAGTTGACGTGACTCAACTTCAACCTTCTAGACGTTGTAGTCAGGTGTGTCTCAGGTAAACGCCAATTAAGATCGGCGTGTAACGAGCTGCTACGTAATATTTTCTACAAAACGAAACTGACACGTTAAATCGGCGAAGAAAACCTAAATTCTGCTTTAGAGCTCCACCTCCAGACACTACCGGGAGTATGTGCACGGTGTGTGTGTGTGTGTGTGTGTGTGTGTGTGTGTGAGTGAGTGAGTGTGTGTGTGAGAGAGAGAGAGAGAGAGAGATGCAGAGCGCAGACATTGATGTTTAATGAAGAAGCTCATCGCCACTTGAACATGTGAGATCAGATCAAAGCCCTGGCTAAATAAACTGACTGATCAGCTGAGTGTTTTTATCTATCAGATGTATTGATCACTAACACATGTGAGGCAGTTTAAAACATCACCCAGATTTCTTTTTTTCTTTATCGTCAGACTGAAATGGGTCTTAATTGTTGCGTGACGGTACGTTTTATGAATCATTTCCCCGATATGGAAACAAGGAAATAGTTCAGTAACTTCCTCTTTTATGGAAAATTATTTTAAAAAAAAGACGATTTTAAGCAACATTTAAGAAAGTGGAATGTGGGTGTGACGCTATTCACCCTTATTGACACGTTACAGGACCACACCACCCATTTTGCATGTTTGAGCCTAATATATTCAGTTTTCATACATGTTACGTTATTGACAATCATTTCCCAAAGGATAAAACCATATTTCAGCTTTCCTGATATTTTGCTAAATCTCTTAATCTTTCAAAATCAAATTTTCAAGCGATATATCCACCTTAAAAATCCATGTTTTTCCTGCTAATAGTTACGCAGCCTTATGAAGTCACGGTCCTTTAAATTTTTCCATAAACACAGGTCTTCTTTTGGGACTATATTCCCCGGTGGAGGCATACATTCACTCCACGCTTTTTATTGAGCTTAAATGCTAAAATTACATAACTTCTAAAAAAACCTGAATACACGTCTTGTTGGTGATGATGGATTACCTATCCCAAGAACGTTTCAAGTATGAACAAGTTGATTTTAATAGAGAATGAACTGAAACCAATGGAGGTCTGGAAGGTAGGAAAAACATTTTTAATTCACCGTTCCAGTAGTATGCTTTGGAAATGATTGTCAGTAACATTACGTGTATGAAAATTGAATATATTAGGCTCAAACATGCTAAATGGACGGTATGGTCCTTTAAATCTGGCACTGTGTTTTATGAATTCCCCCTAAAGCTTTTGTGTGTTTCTTCAAGAAATCAGCATTAAATCAAAGTGGTGTAACAATTTTTAATAAATTAACATCCAAATACGTGTAATCTCGTTGCCAAAATGACCAAATTAGCTGCTCTGTTTTATTTACATTGTATTTTTCAGCCTTTACCTCTGCTGAAGCTTGCGGAGGAAAACAAATCATTATTTCTGGCCTCGTGTTTAATAGACACCATCAAGTAAATCTAAAGAAAGCAGAGGAAGCGATGATGGTCGCCACCAGGGAAACGGAGAGCGGTTTAAATGTAATAATCACAAAACACCAACACATATCTAATTATACCCACAAACTCTGTTGGTTTAGTGGGTTCCTGTGGCTGTGGGTGTGGGAGAAAGTGGATTTGGTGGAGTGTAAATAGCTTGCACATATTTTTTAAACACGGCCATCAAAGACGACTTATTGCTTTTATATAGTGTGTTCTTCGACCTTAATACTGGTGTATTAATCAATGATCTCTGTGAGATACTGACATGTAGAATGGCATTTTCATATTGAAAAGTAACTTCTTTTTTTTTTTTTTTTTTNTTTTTTTTTTTTTTTTGTCTTGTATACTAAAATTGTGCATGTTAATCATTGTTTTGTGAATTTTGTGTTGATTTTTTTCTAAAACTATAACTTAATAAAAATGTTTATTCCAGCCAGCAGCCTGTGCTCTGCTTTCTTCATATGTAGATTATCCATCTTATAAATATGTTCCTGTTCTCTTTAAAATACAGTTTTGTGAGGGTAAAAGTTCAGAGTCCAGACCAGGTCCAAGGGGGGGGGGGGGNGGGGGGGGGGGGTGTCAAAGAGAAAAGTGAGACGAGCGTGAATTGAGACCTGGAAGTGGTTTTTAATATGATAATTAGGGAGTTTCTTAGGGATCAGCAGAGCTATAGATTTATCTGCAGGAGCTCTGTGCCCTTAATCATCCAATTATGCATAGAAATTGACTGATTAATGCAGACAAGTTTGAGGATCATAACATACACAGGCTGCTTAGAGTGTATTTTACTTGTGGGGGAGGAATTAAACCTAACGTCAATAATATGTATTTTATAAGTACATAACATTTCCTTTAAGCGTCTATAGACACAATGTTAACTAATTAAAATCAACGTGACTTTAACGGAGACGTGTAGGTTTTCAGGTTCTTATTTTCATTTAGGGGAATACTTTCAAAGCTTTAACGTGTAAAAAAACACACTGATCCCTTCTGCCCTTTCTTGTTGAAGCACCGCAATGCACACTGAGTGAAAACAGGCTGGTTTTTGTACTTCATTGTTAAATCCCCCTCCCATAAAACACACCATTTTTTAATTGGCCAGCTCATACTTGGTGTATTTGTTTGTGTGTGTGTGTGTGTCTGTGTGTGTAACTGGGTGTGTAAGTAGTAAATTCACATGTATTAGATGTTGACATGAACACGTTATGGTCTCGACATGCGGTTGGCAACATACATAGGCCAAATGTAAGTGTGTGTGTCCCATGTGATTGGCTGGGCACACGGCAAGTGATGCATGTGTTCCAGAGCAGGTCTAATCATGCCCCATGAATGACGGTTACCATAACAACACAATGATAAACATAACCCCTACCCAAGTTCAACATGTACACAAATAAACATTAAACACAAACATTACTATAATATTATTTTTTTGCTACATAGATAGATAGATAGATATGTATATGTGTATTTAAACTAAAAATAAATGCAGTGTTTGTGTTTTGTTAAAAAAAATCATTATTGTGTGTTTTCACAATACCAAATCACATTTTAAAAAGGCACCGTCTTTCTTAACATGTGATTGGTTTACATTTTGCTAATTTTATATCGGCTTCAGTGACTTAGCGATGTGCTGTTAGCTCATTGGTTCATCAATATAACTGCTGCTGATTGGCTGTCAGGCAAAAGCGATGAAGAGCTAAAAAAAAAAAGTTTCGACTTTGCTGGATTGCATCAATACAGCAAATCGATCGATGTTCACGTTCATGCACAAAGGCAGAATTTCACGGAATTGTTTGTTTCGTTTCTCGTGAACATCGCCTCTTTGCTCTTGTTTCATTGGATGGATTGAATGGCGGAGAGACAACATCGCTCGTATCGAACCCGTTACAGAGATAAAGGACAAATTAAAACGAAGCAGGTCTGGACCTTCAGGTTTGTCTTCCACTCCCTGCTATATTAAAAAAAAATAAAATAAGGGGAAAGACAAAAAATATGATGAAACTTGTGAATTATGATGTGTAAATAACACAAATTCACATTAACATAAATGGAATCATCACCACAGCAGTTTTTCATTGAGCCAAAGGTTCTTCTTCGATAAGCGGAGGCAGGATGGTGGAACGCCTCATGGGATTCACAAGTGGAAACAGCTTTTTTTTTTTTTACTCGGTGAGATCCAAACAGGATTACCTGATGCCACAGCAGTTTGTACAGCAAAGGAGTGTTTCAGAACATAATCACCCCTTTCATCAAAGAGCAGCTTTGCACCACTTTCTCTGCATTTTCCCCATCATTAGCCCCTCGCAGGCTCCGTTTCTATGGAGATTTTTTGTTTTTATTTCTGAGCCGAGCCGAGGTACTTTCGAAGTGTGATTTGAACTTGTTTATATGCGACAGGCGAGATTGCTCATTTTCTTTCACCCTTTGTCGACCTTCTTGTTAAGTTTTTTTAAAATCTTTTTTTAATCGTGCATGCAAATTATCACCATTCTGTCCTGTTCTAATGAGAAATGAAAGCTTTTCTTTATCACTCTTCATCCTCTTGCATGATAAGGACAACAAAAGGGCTAGACATACATTTTCCAAATAATTTAATAAAATGTAACAGGATTTCAAAATAAAAAAAAATTAGTTAAAGTTGTTGCAGCTGTAATTACCGTCACTAAGGAGGTAATAGTTTCATCAGTATTTTTTTTTTTTTTTTTNTTTTTTTTTTTTTTTGTTTGTCAGCAGGATATTTTTAAAACAATGATTGATGAAATGTTTTAGATCGGTGACAAAGTGTACTAGATTTTCAGGTCAGGATCCAGATTCTCATTTGAACATCTTTTTCTTCAAATTCTTTAACATTGCAACTCGACCCTTTTTATTTTGGTCAACTAACGCAGTGCCTGTTGAAAATGGACATATGCATCCATAATGCATGAAACTGAAATGTGGATGTTTAAAAATATCTTTTCTGAGTCACTCTGCAAAACCTGGGATATTCTTGGTTCATAACTAAATTAGTTTATTTTATTGTATCCCCATAACAAAATCACATATTTAGGTTAAAAAAAAATCAATTACAACATCCATCTAATTCACCCAAAACTACAACAAATGATATACAAACACAAATGATGAACCCTGCAGTGTACTGGACATAGAGTCATATCTGACCTCTGACCTCAATGACTCACTCTCTACCAACCAAGAACAGACAGCAAGGCCACAGCAAACACAGGACCATAAGCTGGACAAAGAAAAACAATTTTTACCCTAATTAAGCTTTCAATTTCCTTTCAAAAATGAATTTATTTGGAGTATTTTTAATATATAACTCCATCCAGTGCCCGTTGAAAACATGCCTGTTCAAGCTGGGCCAGAATTTATGATTTGCACCGCAGCCTGACATTAGTGCCCATGGAGGAGCAGAGCATATGCTGCCATGTGGACTACTTTTTTTTTTTACCTGCACCGCTCAATTTGAGAACCGCTCATCCAAATAACTTTTGGATGCACGTCTTTGGATCCTGAGCAACAAACCTGCTGAATTTCAGCTTCATACATGACGGGTTCTAGAGGTGTTGGTGCCACAGACAGAGATTTNAACCTGCTGAATTTCAGCTTCATACATGACGGGTTCTAGAGGTGTTGGTGCCACAGACAGAGATTTCTGGCTTTATATTAGATTTCTCGATAAGAAACCAAATTAAAAGGCGTTTGATTGACTGTCAACGGATGAAATTTAGCTCAGATCCTGATATTGATCCAGATCTATCAGATGAAAATATATGCTCATATAAAACAGTTAGGATTACTCTGTCAAATCACCTAAGATTAGGTAGGGATCCTTTAAAGGAGCATAACAGTGGTTTTGCATGTTTGAGCCACACACTGTATACATGTTACATTTTTCAAAACCTTAAACTGGAGCAGTGAATATTAGAATTGTTTTTCCTGCCTTCCAGACTGCCATTGGTTTCAGTTCATTCCAGTACGACATAGAAATTTACTTGTAGATAAATAATCCGCCACAGTGAACAAAACAGTGTTTTTATTTTTATTTTTGGAGTAATTTTATTTAACTGGTCCAACACAGAGCTGCATGGAAGAAAATGTACGTCTCCATCAGGAAAATAGTCTGAGCAGAAGACAGCTTTTACCGAGAAACTCCCAGTTCATTATAGTTTCTGAGAGGCTTATAATAACTTTCATATATTTAAGAGTATTTTAGGATAAAAATCAAAAATATTGATGCGCGACACAAAGCACCTATTAAAACATCACTACACTTGAAATGACAAAGCTGTAAACACAACATTTCCTTTCAAAATAAAACTAATCTGTCCTCCCTTCCATGATGATGTTTCTGCATACAAAACTAGGTTAGAATACTTCAGGAAAATATCAAAAGCAATAAATCTGTGCCATATGTTGAAACATAAGTTTACAAATTTCATTTATTCCAAGTTGACAAAGATAATGCTGACACAAATTATCTATTTAAAAAGCATATTGACCCAGAATATGAATAAACAATACCTTAATACTTCAAATACGCTACTAATACTGCCTTCTGTTTAATGTCAACAGGATTATTTCAAAGTCACGAGAATCTGCAGTCTTCATATTAATGCATAAAGAGCAGAAAGCAGTGTATTTATCCTTCTGTGCAACAAGTCATAATATTCTACAAATTAGGGCTTGTTTGGAGATGTATCTATGCTTATATTTTTTTATCGGTAAATCTATGTTTGTTTCTGCATATATGTATTGTGTTTTGTAAATTAGGGGTGTTGCGATATAACGGTATTGAGGATAACCTTGATATTTAAAAAATGAAATATTGATATTGTATTAATAATACACATATCATAATGTCGTGTAAATCATCCAGCGCCTCTTAAATCATTTTCGTTTCTTGTCGTTCTCGCTTTGTCTCCCTCCCCCACATTGGGGAGGGAGACAAAGTGAGAACGGCTAACTAGCTAGCTAGCTAATGGCTAACTAGGTAGCTACTACCACAGTGTGTGGTTTGTCCTGCCGCACAAAATCATGATGGAGGAGCTGACAGACGAGAGCGAGACGCTCTACCCTAACCTGAAAAAAGTTAGCTGCAGTGTGGAGTTTTTTGGATTCAGTAACAAAGACAGGAAGTTGGTAGACGCCCCAGTCTGCAGGAAATGCCGATTGACAGGAACTGCTAAAAGGGGTGATACCACCAACCTGTTCACCACCTTCACCTCCATCATCCTGCAGATTTCACCACGGTAGAGACAGGGAGTAGCAGCTAGCTTGGTAGCCCTGAAATGGGAAATGTTCCATGAAGGTCTTAGTTGTGTTGTTAAACTAAGTTAGCCTATCCCTGCTGTAAATCATTTTCTGTGGATGAAGGAATGAAATCACGTTAACAGCACATTTGGGGTTATTGTTGTGTGACAGGGTGAGTTTGGTGCATTCAGCCTCCTCAGGAGTGAGAAATAACAGCAGAAATAATGAATAAATAAGAGTTGAGGACTGAATCGCTGCTGCCTAACAGACTTCCTGTAGGTATTATTGTTATTGCCTCTAAGAAGCGCCATAATGTTTGATAAAAGTTACTCAAAGGAATAAATATTGTCTTGGATTATATGATCCATTGTCTGTGTGTGGGGATGCAATTCTCAGCACAACACCGGCAGATTAGACGCTTCACAGCGGAAGGAACTACTGTGCGCATGTCAAAAAGTTATATTGCCTGTAGCAATCACAGGCAATAATAAAAAACATTTTAAAAAGTTTAGATCAAGAACAAACAGACTAACTCAGGCTTCAGAAACCATATTAAACCCGATCCAAAGCAGCTGATGGTCCGACCTGGCTTGGAAAACTTTTAATTCCTGTCACAGAGTCAAAGGTGCCAGTTGACATTTTCCAGATGTGAAAAACGCACCAGGACACGTCTAAAAATAACATGCCCTTTGTTTCTATGAAGCTGAAAGCTGACAGACTGCTGATCTGCACCTATTATTCTGGGGGGGGNCACACACACACACACACACACACACACAAGCATACATGCACGTGCACACACACGCGTTCTCAAAAAGTGACACACCATTAGAGAAGATTTTGTCGAAGCTGTGTAAATTGACGGATTGGCAGTTTTAAAACGGCACAGATTTTGTTTGTGAGATTTTTTTCCTGGAGTTTTTTTATTTTTTTACATTGGAGTCAATGGGCAAAAAATTGTCATCCGTGTGTAAAGGCTTGTATGTCAGAAGTGACTAATATCCATGTATAATTTTGACATTTTCAGAGAGAGGAGACCTGTAGCTATGTTTTGATGTAAAAAAAAAAAATATATTGGTTTTGTACAAAAACTGTGGAAGATATGATGAGTTAAAATTTGTTTTTGCTCCAAACCCAAAACAGCAGGAACAGCCAGCTCAGCCAATCAGCTGTGACCTGCTCACGGTCTAGACGAACTGAAATTTCCACATACACACTCATTATAAAGGCTGAATTAGTCAAAATCATGAACTTTCTTAAGTCGTGATTTCTCAAAAACCATGAAAAGCATGAAAGGACTGGCCGACCCACCAATGGCTGCAGCCCACCAGGAAGATTCCCAGCTCTCCCAATACCAATCTGACCCTGATAAAAGATCAATAATTTAGAATAGAACAGAATTATTAATCCGCACATTAATGAAGGTGATTGTTACTATTCATTTTATGGAATAATTTGCATGTTCATTTAATGAATAACATTTCTTAAGTTAGTTTTTTAATTCATTTTCAAATTAATTATTTATAACTAACCACTGGAAAGTGTGTGTAATTATTTCATTGGCCGAGATTCTGTAGCACAATTCTGTATAATGAGGATATCATCTAAAGTGAGTGATAATTAAATTCAGGACCTGTGTTGGTGATATTTCACACTCTCAGGAACTTCTGTGATGGCATCAGGTCATTGTTATCATAACACTCTTGTTACTCCAAATGGGGCATAATTAAGAAGGTGATCCACACTGAGCGCTTCACTAATTAAGGAAGGAAATGTCATCCTCAGATATCAGCAGGAAACAGTGTCAGATTAAAGTGGGACATTTTCCCCCTGGAGACTACAAAGACATCGGATTTTCTTTACAATTATCAAGTGCTGCTGTGATGCTGAATGGATCATTTTAATAAAGACAAATGGCCATTAAAATCTAAAGGGAACTCATAAAGGACCATACCAGTGGTTTTCCATGATTGAGCCCAATGATTATGTTACTGCCAACCATTTTCCAAAACATAAAAAAAGTATTTTAGTTTGTTATTTTACCAAAGCCCCTAATCTTTCAAAATCAAATGTCCAGGTGATACAAGTTGATTTTAATAGCATACCAGAATGAACTGAAACCAATGGCAGTCTGGAAGGTAGGAAAAACAATTCAAAACTGTCCTGTTCCAGTAGTTGTTTTGGGAGATGTTGGTATGTAATCTGTCTGTGGGTTGTATTTATTGGGCCCAAGCATGCAAAAGCCACCGGTATGGTCCTTTAAGCTACAAATGGCTGAAAGATTGTGCGACAGCAATGATTCATGGATTTCTTTTCAACAGTAACAGTGCTCCTTGGCTTCCATAATGTCTCTGGACATTATGGAAGCTCCATCAGTGTTCACTAATTAGAAGGGCGCCTTTTCAACAGATGACAAGGGAAGAGACACAGGCGGGAGGTTTGGAAATTAATCACGGAAGTTTATTAATGAGGGGGAATCTGCCTGGGTGGCCAGAGAACAATATGAGAAGGAGCGATCAGAGGCAGGATCCATCCATCACTCTGGAAACTAGAGAATCCAGCGGAACTGAGCTTTTATAGAGGCAATCTTTAATGTGGGAACAACTAAAGGAAGGAACAGAAGTTATTCAATAATAAGAACTTCAAGGCCAGTTAAAACATGTTTTCTCCTTTCATTCTGAATATTCAGATGTGCAGTATTTCTCTTCTGGTGTGATTCTGGGTCATTTGACTCGGGGTAATGGTATTAATGCTGCGTTTGACTTAAACTCAGATCTTGGAATTTCCTCCAGCTGGGAAAAAAATCAAAGAAAAAGCCTCCTCAACTCATAATTCCTACTTGGAAAGTCTATTGATATCATTTCAAAATGGCTGCTCCCATCGTAAATAGCAATATCTCTACTTATAAATGAACACTGAGAAGCATTTTCTTTAAATCAAGCAGCATGCAGACCCACTACCAGGTTAAACATAGAACACTGGCAATAAAGGAGCTGTTTGGAAAGGTAAATAGCTCATAAATGTTAAAAAATGTCGCTTCTTTTGGTTCAACAGTACAAACTGTTAAGTATTGATCATGGGATCATTTTTGACTGCTGTTGTGTGTGTGTGTGGGACAGTGGGTGGCCGTGACCGTGGCCATGTATTGAAGTGTATGCCAAGTAAAGAAGAAGCAATGGGTAACATCTGTGTCAGATGTGTTTTATTGAACACACAAAGAGCTAAAGCTGAGGTTAGTTTAAATGCTATCCCAACATCGCACAAAAAAAAAAAAAAAAAAAAAAAAAGAAGGCATCCATGTCATCTCCCACTTTGTTTAACTTGAATTGTGTGGTGGTTGTAAATGACTTAATTCCGAGTCATGGATTCCCAGTTCCGAGGTTCCAGGAACGCTGCATAAGTCATGCTGTGAGGCCTGTTTTCCCTTTTCCTGGGTATCGTGTGTGTGTGTGTGTGTGTGTGTGTGTGTGTGTGTGTGTGTGTGTATGTGTAGAGACCAATCCTCACCATGGAGACTCTCTCCTTCTTGGCTCCAAACATACCAGTTTGATCTGCATTCTCTGTTGCTGTGTGGTAACAAGAATGCTAAGACTGAGTTCTCTCCAGTATGGAATGTCCAATTCCCATGACACTAAGATATGAAAAAACCCAAACAAATAAACAGGAAAATTGCACTTTAAAGACATAAAACACAATGCATAAAAAATCTAGGTCAACTAATAGTTAACATTTAAACTGTTAAAAAAAGATTAACATTAAAATAAAGGTAATTAGACCAGATTTAAAAGAGCTTTGCGATAGAATTTCCAGGAGCTTTTTCTCAAACTAAACGCTACTTTCCTGTTATACAGTCTAAGCTGTCTGTGCACAGTCATAACAAGGAACAAATCTGACATTATTTTGGCCATGAAACATGATTTAAGTGCTTAAACAGGAGTATTTTTACTCTTTGTAACAGGAAGTCAGTGCAACATCCCTTTTCTGAGTTCAAAATCAACAGCAGTATTTTGGGTGAGTTGTAGCTTCCTGATTTTTATTTATTTATTTGGTGAGGCCTGTAAAACATCAATACAGCAGTCGAGCTGAGTGAAAAAAAAAAAAATCCTGTTCAAATATATGTTACCTAAAATAGAGTTGTGTTTTGAATGTATAAATTGTTAATGTGCTTTTGTTTTGTTAACCCCAGGACGAGGCTGAAGGTGAACAGGAGTGGAGGGAGGAGACCTTGAAATGTGGTATTAAAAGTTTAAATATAATGTGAAAAACGTACTTTTATGAAAGCTCCTGCTGTCGATTGTGAAGCTGAACGCTAACCAGCAACATTACGGGAGTGACAGAGAGGAATTTATGGAGCAATTCAGCAAGAATTAGCCACCATGCTAATCGCGAGTTAGCATGCTAAGTAGCGGCCTTCTAAAGCTAATGGCAGTGCTAGCGGGAGTTAGCTACAATAGCGGACCGCAGCAGCATTTCACGAGGACGAGGGTGACTGGAAGCCCAAGAAAATCATCCAGATAGCGGCCCAAGGCTACCGGGAATGCTCAGACTTCCTCTGGCTCCGTGGGAATTCTCTCCTTCCTTCTGCGTGGAGGGTAACACGGAGTTTCAGGCGCTGCTCATCCTGGACTTGGAATTGACTGGAACTGAGTGAGTTAATGACATCTTTTCTTTTCTTTTCTTTTATTTTCTTTTGGTCGACAGGGAATTTGTTTTAAACCACGAATCCACGCAAACAGGAAAACTTATTTTGTGTGTATTGGAGGCTGATAGGGTTATGTAAAATGGATTATTTATTTGACTCATGATTAATATGTTGAGGGCAATTTTCTTTGCATTCACAGGCTTTTTGTTTGTTTTAACCTTCCAGTCAATAAAGAATAAACTAAGTGGATTAAAAAGGACCTCTGACAAACATAAATAAGACAAAGTTAAAGTCATTGGCCTAAAGTATCAAAGACCTGTCAGGACACTAATGATAACAGTAAAGATTTAAAACCATGTGCATAATCTAAGATAGTTTGCATTAAGAGGGATGGGACCATTAGTGGGTATGATTTCAAAATATGATTATTTCTCATATAATTTATTTTCAGAGGCTTAAACTCAACAAAACTGAAAAATATTCTTAAAAAAAGATTAAATTTTTACTACTCCAGGGAGGACTGAAATGTTCATTACTAATGAAGATGAAAGAAAATCTCCCCAAAATATGGGAGGACTTACACCAAAACCATACTGAAAATAGATCAAAGACCCAAACTGACACAAGTCTCAATTTAAAGCAGTTTTTAATCAGACATTTCCTCAATTATAATCTTTAAATCAAGCGAAAAATTCTTTATTGCGTCTCTTGTGTCTCTCTCCCTCGATAACTCTGCCAGCTTACTGCCAACTCGGCCAGTTGTCTCCATAGAATGCAGCACTAAGCTGGAGTTATTGTTACCATGGAGACAAACCAGGTCATTATTCTGGTGCCACTTGTGCACCCAACAACCCAAAAAAGCCTTTTTCTATGTATAAAATATAACATTTCCACCAAATAAATATATTTCTTCTTGTTAGATTCTTCTCTTGTTTATTAAATCTGGGCATCACAGAAACATCAGTATAAATTGTATATTACTAATGCAGGCTGCCATAATTGTGTTCTGCACTTTCTCGTGAGCTAGCTTTGTTTGCTGTACGTGGTTGGGTTGAGACTGTGTCACTGGACCGGAGCGTATGCTGCTGTGTCCGGAGCGTATCCTGCCACACGGACTACTTTTTACCGGCACAGCTCAATTCAAGAAACTGTTCATCCAAACAACTTCGTATGTGATGCTGCACATCTTTGGGTCCTGATCAGTAAACCTGCTGAATTTCAACTTCATACATGATGGGTTCTAGAGATGTTGGTGCCACAGACAGAAATTTCTGTCTTTATAGTTTGATGTAAATTGGCAGATGACCATGCTGATAAATACTGGACTTGTATAGATTCTTTCCTTCCCTGATTCTGTACACATCAGTACCCACATAAAACATAAACACTGTAATATTCAGATATCCACAGTTTGAATAAGGATTATTACACCCACCAATGATAAAAATATAAAACTGTTCTTAATCTTTAATATCACAGTTATGCTCAGTTTTTCAGCAAATATTATATTAGTCATGGCTTGATGTTCCCATTTAAATTTACAAGCATCTATTTCTGTCATAAGCATCATAACTGAGACAAAAACATGCCTGAGACTCATCATATGGCCAAATATCACAAAAACTTTTAACGTAAGACAAATGCTGCCGTACTAAATATAAATAATACAAAAAATAAAAATAAAACACACCACACCTCTTTTAGTGGGAAATCAAGTGACTGCCAAATCGTATCTACAGTCAGCAGCTTTCTGTCACATCATCAGCACAGCAGCGTATTATCACACCAAATGCGAACAACAGAGAAACGTCGTATTAAATCTCAAAAAAAAAAACCAGCATCAATTTTTACATTTCAAAGTTCTTTCTTCTTTGTTTCTGCCTTTGCAAAATCGCCTTGTCAAATCTTCAAAATCAAGCTCAGACTTACTGGAGATTAGAAAGAGTCCTCGACATTCTCAGTTTGTTTGTGTACAGCACATGCAACTCTAGTTAAAGGACCATACCGGTGCTTTTGCATATTTGCGCCAAATAAATCCAGCATACATGTTATGTACTATGTTAAGCCCATTAAATACAATCCGGATACACATTAAGTTACTGCCATCCATTTTCCAAAACATAAAACCATATTTTAGTGTTTGTGTTATTTTTCGAAATCTCCTAATATTTCAAAATCAAATGTTCATCCACCTTATAGTTCATTGTTTTGCCAGCTGACACTTATGTGGTCATTTTAATTTCTCAGTAAAAGCTGTGTTTTCTCCTGGGACTATATTCCCTGGCAGATATATACGTTTTTGCCTTGGATCAGTTAAATTAAGTAACTTTAAGTAATGTTAAAAATTTAATACACATTATGTTCGCTGTGAGGGATTACACATTTCAAGCACGTTTCAAGTCTCTGCAAGTTAATTTTTATAGCTACTGGAATGACCTGAAACAATAGTCTGGAAGGTAGGAAAAACAATTTTAATTTACCACTGCAGTAGTATATTTTGGAAAACAGTTGGCAGTAATGTAGCATGTATGCAGGTTGTATTTATTGGCCTCAAAGGTTGAAAATCACAACATATTTCTTCAAGCACACAAGGCTCTTTCAGAAAACCACCCAGTTCACGTTTGAAGGTTACAAGTTGTATTAATCTGAGGAGCTGTTCAGAAAACGATTGTCACAGTGGATCTTTTGACAAAAAAGTCCTTTGAAGTGAATGTGTAGGTGGTGTAGGTACATTTCCATGAATCTGCTGCTTTAAAGTTTAAGACTGAATTACACTCCAGAAAAGAGCCGACTGCCACTATCTGCTCTCTGTTTTTCCACCGCTGAAGGTTTCATTTCAAATCCCACACCAACAGAGAAAATCCGAGCAAGGAAAGAAAATGAGAAATGTTTTCTCTCCCTCAACGACTACCATCGAATTGCCCTTGATATAAGCACTTAACCCCCTTTTGCCCTGGTGGAGCTGCTCTGAGGCCAAAAACAGCAGCGAGGTTTTACTGGGCAGCTCGAAGACGTCGGTGTAACCGTGTGGGAGGGAGCACGATGTCAACCATCTCTGCAAAGAAACAATAAAATAAAAGAGGTTAGCATTAGCGTTAAGTGCTGCTTTCCTTTCAAAAGGTGACCAAGATCAGACAAATTGGGTTGTTTTTTTTTTTTTTAAGCTCATTTTGACCAAACAAGACTAAAATCGAAAAGGAATAAAAAGCTGTTTCTGTAACCTTTTTCTGTTAATTTCTAAAGCTGCAGTAATTACAGAAACACTTCTAATCAGCAGCAGAGGATGACATTCACTTTCTGAGCTTATGTCAAGCTTGCATCAATATTAGTCAGCCACATCTTTTTTGTTTTATTATTTTCTCTTTATTCCTGAAAATAAAAAAAATCCTAATAATGTATGTGAGGAAAGTTATATTCTGAATAAAACAAGTTCAGTACTCATTAAAATAGTTATTAATCCTCTGTTTTTGGATTTGTGATCACAGTACAGGTTTATTTAGATACCGTGATGTTTAATATGTAATGTTTGCATATTATAATAATATGTGTTTATTATACAGATGCCCGTGTGCCTGTTCTCATTTAGGGGTCTATTTTGAAACCTTTATAATTCTTTAATGTTCAAAAAATGCACTGACCCACTTCTGCTCTTCCTTGCTACAGCACTGCTGTGCACACTGAGTGAAAATAGGCTGTTTCATGTACTGTCTGTTTAAGGTCACCCCCACCCAAAGGGCTCTTTTTTTTCTGTTTGGCCAGCTAAGACATGGCAGATGCTGGCTAAATGCTTGCTGGCTAGCCTCGTACTTCAGGTGTGTTTTTAAGCAGGTGTGTGTGTGTGTGCGTCATGTTGACGTCAACATGTTTTGGAAATAAAGGACCAATCAATAATGAACTTTTCAGGGCAGTTCAGGTTATTTAGATTTTTTTTTTCACTGGATGTATTTCTACAGGCGTCAGTCTTCGCACATAATCATTAACAGTGAGGGAAAATAACTAAGAGCATATTTCCCCTTAAAAATTCTCCTTTAAAGCTGCTAAATCTGCACATTAAGGCTGGACATTAATGCATTTCCTGAAGAAAATGCGCCAGTGATTGCAGCTTGCTGAAGATGCATTTTAACTTTTCTCCACCTAGGTCCAAACAGTTTCCATGCCAAATTTTGTGTCAACACAGCCAGAATTGTAGGATTAGTTACAGGAAAAAAAAAAAAAAAAAAACGGTTTAGGAAAAAAAATCTAAATGGCAGAAAATCTAGTCAGACGGAAATGGACGTGGCCTATATGAATTGATGCGTACAGAACCAAATCAGTCTTACGAGACTGTTTTAGGAGGCAGTTCAAAGGAAACTCTGGAATGGTTCATTTCAGAACAGGAGCTGCACCACTTCCCACAGAACAATCTATTGATCTGTTGATTGATCTAGAACCAGAGATGTGATTGGCAAATCAAACGGATGCTTTTAAAAGGTCGTAACACCTCAAGAATGTCTTCTTGGACTAAGTGATGACAATGATTAGAAAACTATCCCAATTCCATTTTTTTCGTGTTATTTAGTTGTCTCGGCAAAGTAAACTTTTTCTTCTTTTGATTTATTTTTCTCCCATGCCCAGACTTTTCTGACCAATGAGCAGAGAGAATGTTCTCATGAGACTTTTTGCTGCTGGATTTTGTTTTGGATGGATACTTCCTGTATGGAACTAAATCAAAACCAAGCAGTAAATGCAACAATTCAGTCCAATTCAGACCAGAGCAAACGATCTACAAAACATTCTTACACTAGTTTTTCAATTTGAGAGAACCAAAGATAAAAATAAAGCATCTGATATTTATATCTGCATAATTTTTGTTCATAATTTGTTCAACTCTTATGCATTTTGGCCAGTCTTATTGGATTAATACTTCTTGTGCCGTTTTTATTGCGAATGTTACACAGAACTGGAGGCAGCAAATTATTAAGAACAAGCACCTTTCTGTTCAAGACAGTGATAGATGATCTTTTTCATCCTTCATCATTTTTCTTACACCGTGAAGAATATTTCTGCTAAAACAACAGGATTATGCCAAAACTCAAATAATAAACCTTAAAAATAAATCTTCCCCTGGATCCAAGCAATAACACACAGAAAGTAAATTATGTGTATAAATAACTGGAAACACAGGGTACAGTTTTAGTTTGAAGTTTTCAACTAAAAAACTTTGAAACACGGTTATTCTTGTTATTGTGTCCTATCTTTTAAATAAATATTATATACAGTACTATGTAAGTCTTAGCCACGCTAATATATTTTTTTATTTAGCCAGGAAATCCACTTGAAAATTGTTGTTGCAGTAGATTTTGGTGTAGATGTTTATGTTTTATTGATCAGATTCAGTTTTTTAATGATTTGTTTTTTGTTGTTGCTGCTTTTATAGTATTTTTTCAGTTATTTCTGAAGGCTTCTTCACTTTGCCCAATCTCCTAATGTTAATGAATCTAGATTGGCACCTAAATTTCATTGGTTCGTCTCCGCTTCATGTCACACTCTTTCACCAAACTTTGTCAAAATCGGTTCATAACGTTTTTTGAGTAATTCTGCTAAAATCAAAAAACATAAACTCCTTGGCGAAATTTACAATATAGTTTCCACAAATCTCAAAGGAGCATGCCAGTAATTTTGAATGTTTGAATCTATTATATACAACATTACATCATGGCTAACCATTTTCCAAAACATTCTGGTGGAGTGGTAAATTTTAGAATTGTTTTTCCTACCTTCCTGACTGCCACTGGTTTAATTTCATGCCAGTAAGCTATAAAAAATAAACTTATAGAGACTTGAAACATGCAATCCATCACAGCAAACACTGTCTGTTAAATTTTTTTTCGAAGTAATGTAAGTTAACTGATCCAACGCGGATCTACACGGAATAACATGTATGTCGGCCAGGGAATAAAGTCCCCGGAGAAGACGACTTTTACAGAGAAATTAAAAAATGACTGTGCCTTCTATAATCATGCAGAAGTATTAGCAGGTGAAACACTGAACTTTAAGGTGGGGGTGTCACCTGAATATTTGGTTTTGAGAGATTTTGAAAATGGGTGTCATTACTGTAACACCTATGCAGGTAGTGTAACATGCAAAATCACTGGTATGCTCCTTTAAATGGAAAATCCACTATTGTTGAATTTTGCTAGATGTCTGGCCCAATTACAGGATGATCAAATTTCTTCACTAAATGCTACAAAGAAGCTATTAAACTAGTTTCTTCTTAGCATTTAGTGAAGCTGTTAAACTAGCTGAAACATGTTGATTAGCACCCTGTTGGTATCAACATACCATAAGCGTGTACATGCCAACATGCATCCATGTGAGCTACATACATTGCATGATATCATGTTCACAGCTGTGTCGTGAAAACACGCATGGAGAACTCAAACAGGCATTTAATTGAGCGGCGTTAAGAAACAGCCCAGCAGATGACACGTGTTAATAACTCGGCTCTGTTCTGCTCTGTAATTTGTTCTTTTGCACACAAGCCTCAAGCAAATTAAATATGTATTTGAATTATTTGCATTATACATGTGTATCAGTGGCAGCCTAAAGCGACGGACGTGTTCTGATTAACTTTACTAAACTGCTGCTACATTAAATCATCCAATGTTAATAGTTAATATTCCTGAAAAAATAATCAATGTCTGGTGTTTCGGGGAATTTCAACGTGTCGACAATATTTCTTGTTTTTTTTTTTCTTTTCCTATAATTTCTAACAGTTTATACATTTGAAATCTTCAGTCGCAAAGCTTGTAGGTCTCTGAGGTGTGGTTTCTGCTTTTCTTTCTGCTTTGTGTTCACGTTGCGCTGAGGTTTGCCTGTAAGACTGAAACTGCCAATCATGGAGCCTGATGTTATAAATGAGTTCTGACACTCGCATCCTAAATCCCTGAGCTGGATGTAGAATCCCCGCGTCTTCATTATGGCTTAATTAAGCCACTCAGCCCAGATGTGAATTCTGTATTCTGCTGCTGGTGTTGATGTTCTGGGTTGTTGTGTTTACCAGGCTGCTGCTGGTAATAATTGTGAGCTCTGACTACTTTGGGTTGGATGAACTCGCACGTCTCTCGACACGCTGCGGTGTGATGCTGCACATCATTACCTCCACCAAGGAGATGATATTTTAGTCTGTGCCTGTTGTTTGTTTGTTTTCCCAACAGGATTATTTAAAAAATTCTGAACCAATTTTGACAAAACTTGGGGGAAGGTGAGGAATGGCTCAGGAAAGATCCCATTAAATTTTAGTCCTGATCCACATGCAGAGGATAGAAATTTTCCTGGAATTATTGTTTTTTTTTTAATGTTTTTTTTTCCCTTTTTCCCCCCTAAATATTTACTTTTCTTCAAAAGTAAAATCAATCTGAATGAAAAACACTTATTTATCTCGTGATACATGTGAAGTTACTGACAACCATTTTCTCAAAATATAAAACCATATTTTAGTTTTTGTGTTATTTTACCAAATCCCCTAATCCTTCAAAACCAAATGTTCAGGTTGTACACCCACCTTAAAATTCAATGTTACGCCTGCTGAAATGCATGTTTGCATGTCAAAGCGGTCTTTCCTCCTGGGACATGCTTGTTTTTTTCTGTGTAGCCCCATGTTGGATTGATTAACTTAACTACTTTGACACAAAATAATAATGACGTGGTTTGCTGTCAAGCACATTTCTAATCTGTAGAAGTTGATTTTTATAGCATACTGGAATGAACTGAAACCAGTGGCAGTCTGGAAGCTAGGAAAAACAATTCTAACATGCAGTAGTGTGGTTTGGAAAATGGTTAGCAGTAATATAATGTGTATGCGGGTTGTATTTAAACATACAAAACCAGACCTTTGGTCCCTTAAGTTCAGTTACTATTGTAGTAATTTCTTCTCTTTGGCATAGCAGCGGTTAGCATTGTTGCTCCAAGTCCCAGCAAGAAAGTTGTTGGGTCGAAGCCTTGTGCCAGTCTGGGCCATTCTAGGCCAATTTATACTTTCCATGTATGTGAGGACGTGAGGGTCCGTGTGACGTAAAGTTCGTCATCTGTTTACGTCAGAGAGAGTCCACATTGGCCTCTGTGCGGACGCAGCACACCTCCAGTTGTCCAATTGGAGGTACTACGTAGCTCTAGTGGAATGTGTCCTCCAAACAGATGCCAGAATATAGCATAACAGAATGCATATGTGTCCATTTGGAAATATATATGTGGCCTTTCGTCTGTCTGTCTCTGTCTCTCTGTCTGTCTGTCTATGTCTCTGTCACAAATTTTATCTCAGCTTGCCCACTTACTAACTCCTGAGACCTGTATTTTGAAATTTCATTCGTTCATTCATTCATTCATTCATTCATTCATTCATTCCGTCACAAATTTTATATCGGCTTGTTGTCCACTCACTAACTCCTGAGACTTTTATTTTGAAATGACAGAAATCAGTTCACACAAAATGAATGCAGAGTGGAAGTTATTGTACATCTGCTATATCCTGAATACGTCCTGATTTGAAAATACACGTCTTGATTTTTATTTTTACAGTCACATGCAGGCACACACACACACACACACACACACGGTAAAGTGACTGTGGAGGGGTCATACTAATTATTGGTGCCAATACCATGCGACGGGGAGGCGGGGCGAGTCGATCATTACTAATCTAGTTAATAGCACCTCAGCTCTCATGTGGTTTCAACACGCGGCTTCCTTGATCATACACCAGCGCTTCACGGCAGGACCTGGATTCAGCGAGGCCTATCGGGGTGGGAGGATGTGAATTACAGCTCAATGTTCCTCGACAGCGCTGAGCTGGTGGCTTCATCTGTTCTGACAGCCTCTTGACTGTGTGTGATGATGAGAGACAGCTCCGGGTTGGCGCTCGGCACCGGCTCTTCAGCTGACAATGTGAATTATGGAGACCCGAAGGAGCGAGAGCATGCATCAGCAGACCCCCACGCCTATTAATTCATCCCTCAAAGGTTTCACCACAGAGACCCCCGACTTACCTCGCCGTGGCTCACACGCTTCAAACACCGACTCCATCGTGATGGAGGTCATGGACCCTGAGTGCTACACGGACAACATTTCTAATTTCTTTTTCCATTCACACCTAATTTCTTTGGATGCATTTAAAGCCATAAGAGACTATTAATTTTTTTTTAAATTAATCAGTCTTTTTGTGGATTAAATTTAGAGTTCAAATTTCCTATTTTGTCTGAAGAACAGTAAAAAAAAAAAAAAAAAAANAAAAAAAAAAAAAAAAAAAGCAAATAGATTTAATTTTCAATGAAATGGACAAGCAGAAAATCCAGAAATGTGGAAAAAAAAGTCTAAAGCTATTTATGGATTATTGAAATTATTGGTGAGTCATTTTTGATCAGTTTAGCAATTAATCAATTATTTCAGCATTATATTATATCATTTCTTTGGAACTCATATTTTACAGGTTTACAAGTGCTGCAGTAACAAATATTGAACTTTTACTATATATAATATTCAATCTTCCTTTTTCTGTCTGAATTTAGCTTCCAACTAAATAAATTAAAGATTCCAATGAATCTTTAAAGGTTCATAATGGTGGTTTTGCATGTTTGTACCTGCATACATGTTACATTACTGCCAGACATTTTCCAAAACATAAAAAATGTATTTTAGTTTTCTAAAATAATAGCTTATAGCTGCCTGGAAGGTAAGAAAAACAATTTGAAAATGTACCGCTTCAGTAGTATGCTTCGGAACATGGTTGGCAGTAATGTAATATTTATTGGGCCGTTATTTGTCTTTTAAAGCTTGAGTGGCTTTATTGTAAGACTTCTTTTTTTTAATAAAAGAAGTTTTTAGATTTTATCAGATTGAAAGCACAAACAGTTTTTCCAACCGATTCTTCAAATGTTTGATGCTCAGTATCTCACAACAACATTCCACCCAGATAAAACCTTATAAATCTAAGATCACGAAATAATTCACGAGCTCAAGAAGTGAGTGACAGACTGCTAACATCAAAAGATAATGCTACCGGATTAATTTTTCAAAAATATTCACTTATCTCCATACACTTCTTCACAATCAGCTGATATATACAGACTTTTCCGTGGACTGTAACTGGAGACTCGGTTGAAGCAGATATGAAAATTGAGTCATTCTAGAACAAAGATAAATCCTTTTGTGTGTTCCTCTGATGGCAAACGCACACCAGGGCTTAGAAACACACACACCACCTGTCTTCACAAGACAACAGCATCCTGGCCAGTGGATTTTTCCCTGTCATGTCTCTGCCAAGTTCACACACACACACACACACACACACATACACACACACACACACACACTGCTGCTAACTGCACCTCCCCCATCCTTCAGAACACATCCGCCACCATGTATGACAGATATACAGGCTGGAAGGTACGGGTGAATATAATGAAAAGCAAACCACATTTGAAGCATCTCGGTTGGAGAGTCTCTGTCACGGTGGTTTATATTTTCCCCTCCAAGACGGTTATGTTTTCATGTGGTAGGATATAAAAAGTAACAGGTGAATTTAGATGAGTTTTTGTAGATAGGTGGGTGGGACTTGGGTCAAGTAAGGGTTGATTATACTTTGAGGCATATCCAAATCGAGATGTGGATACAGGATTTTTTTTTTTTTTTCCACTCTCGTCTTTTATAGATTGAATGTGGGCAGCCTTATATTTATTGCATAGTTTGGGGCGATCAGTCATACAGAAGAGAAAGAGAGAAAGGAGAGGAAACAACAGATTTTGTGTGTATAATCTATATAATACAATACACATTTTTTATCCGATTAAAAATTTGTCATATCGTGATATTGGCTTTATTGCAACGTGATGACGTGTTGATTTTCACATCGTGCACAACAAGCAGAAACAACACAAGCACGCCCGGAAATAGCAGGTGATGATATTGTTCCTAAAAAGAAGCTACCTCTATTATTTGTAAATGGTTTAGCTACAAGGCTAACATGCTAACAGCTACAGGTGGAAACAGAACAAATTACTTTCCACTCCTGAAGCAGAAACACTCAGATGAATACCAAGAAAGTCAAAAGTCACGTGAGGAGGAGAGCCAATCAGCTGATTTGAGACACAGAACAAACAGGAAGTGACGGTGAATCAGTCAAGCGTAGCTGGAATGTTAGCTAGCTGTACTTCCTGTGACAGAATAAGCTAATGGTGGAGTGAAATCAGTGAAGCGGTGACTTGCTGTGATGTATAATTGCTTGAAAGTGTGGGCGCAGAACTAAACCTACTTATAAATGTCAAAATATTTTGGTCATTTTCCTGACTTCAGATTCTGTGGATCTCTGTTTTCTTCAGGAAAAAAAAATTTGAAAACTCTTCACTGCTTTTGAGTTTTATTCCCACACGTAACACATTGCATACTTAAGTACCTAAAATAACAACAACTGAGTTTTTTGCTGAATCAAATGACATTTCGCACTTGATGGTTGGAGTCAAAAATAGCACAGCATGCCCAGACAGCTTTGAGGCTTATTGGAGGTTAGCATTGCAGGATAGGGAATAAGTCAACATTTTTGATTATTTCTGGAAAACTAAGACACACCAGCCTTAAGGGCAAAAAGTCAGGCATGTGCATCCTATGATGGACTATCAGCAGGCGCAATTTAACCCAGATCCAGATATTGATCCAGATGTGGGGGGATTTAAATGTATGCATGGACAGGAGTCAGCGTGCATTAATAAATAATGCTACAAACATGCAACCATGAAGCTAAGATGATACTGATTTCTTAAGATGGTGTTTGCAATACTGCGGTACAATTAATTTGGATGATAAAACGAATAAAACTCTTGCCTATATTGGCAAAAAAAAGTGAAATCAGAGGACTGTTGGTTCTAGTTCCTTATGAAATTAATCTATTCAGGCTTGGCTTCTATTATAATGACTGCTGTGTCTTTACCTCATTGACAAGTGATATTATGATATTGTGATATTATGCTACTGCGTGATAATACATAACGTGAAAGCTAATGGATAACACGATGCAATACTGGGAAAGGTATTGGTTTCTTGCAAACAGTAAGTCAAACCAACATACAGAGTTTGGGAAGGGAGAAGTTCAACAGAGGCTATTCTGTTGCATGCATGCTGTCGGCTAATTTCATTACTTAGAAAGAGTAGTCTCCACTATTGGCATGTTGTCTAAGGTTAACACACCCACACAGACAGAATGTGCCGTTGCTGAATGGATCCATTTCACTCTCGCTACATTTGTATGTGTCGGTTAAATGGCACAAAGATCTTTGCTCGACTCTAATGATGGCTGCGATTGATTTTACATTCCGGGTATGCTGCGTTTTTGATTCCTTGATGTCGTTTCGGGCTGTTCATCACGTCTTCTGCACTGACTTTTTGATGCTGACTGGAATCAGCAGGGTTTGTTTGATGAAATACGTGCATCCCATTAATTCTGACTGGTTCGTTTAATTGATTTAATTAGGCATCATGCAGCTTGAAATGTTGTTTTTTGGATGTGTTGCTACAGCCATCACAACACCAGACTCTTTTCTTTATGACAAAGGTGTAGGTTTTGGTTTTAAATCGGACAAATGTGTGTGTGTGTCCAACAAAAATATTAGTAGGGAAAATTTAGTGGCACCTTGGTTTTGGTTTTGTCCCTATCATCCATATCTAAATTGACCTCTATGCTTTATTATTTGTAATACATCAGACTTTGGAACGTAAGGACTAGATAATACCATGTTTTCTCCTGTTATTCAAATTGTCTGTATGCACATTATGAATGTGTTTATCTCTCTTGAATAGACTAAGTAGAGGCATTTATTCATTTCATTGTTCCGTATGTCATTTAGAGGCCATCTTTTCCTGACTGTCAGGAACAATAAGATCTCTGGGGAAGAATCGTACAGTCACATCATTGGATTTTTAACCTCTGCAGAATTGAATAAGATTCAGCACCAGGAAGGACACGTTATTGAATTGACAGCTTCATACTAGATCGAGCCAACGCCTCCTCCTTTATAAAGCACTATATGCATTTGGATTTCAGAATGATTAGATTACTTTGATATCAGTCATATTTGTTTCCACTCAATGTTTCACGCAACATCAGCATCATCTTTCATTGTCCTCTAGTGTTTTGGAAGTCCTCCATCGCATTCATAAATACGATGGATTATTCAATTGCTGTCAATCTGTCTGCCACCTCGAGATTTACTGCCACCGTGGAGCGCCGTGGGATTTGGTGGGAGCAATCCAGAGTCTGGGAGAGTCTCTGAGCCAGGCTGACGTCTGGGTGAGGATGGGTATTGTAAATGTGAAGCGCTCCACAGCCACAATTCATGATTCACTGACGCAAGGGGTTTTCTTGCCCTCAGCTGTACCTGATCTGTGTGTTGGTCACATGGATACCACATGTAACTGTGATGAATTATTAACGGTGAAGGCAGAGGTTGAGGGAGACACAAAGGAGAGTCTCAGCGAGCGGCTGAGCTAGCGGTGGTGGTTTGAGATTAGGAAAAGATGGATGGCCTGAAATAATGATCCAACTCATTTTCTTGGTTTTATCCAGTGGCTTTGAATGATTTTAGATTTGATTTTTTAATTTTGTTTTTTTGTAGGGATGTGAATTGATTAAAAAAACAAAAACAAAACTAATTAATCACACAGATGTGTGATGTGATCTGTGATGAATTGTGATTAATTACAGAAACTTTTAAACTTGAAATCATTATACATTGAATCACCAAATTAATGTAGATTCATTCCCTGTTTAAATCCTTGTTTTATCTGCTTTATTGTGTTGGACTGGAACTCTTTAAATCATCAACAGTCCGCGCATTCGTTTAATGATCACTTCTATAGAAGACAAACAGCTTCTCTCATTTAATTATTCATTGATCTTCACACAGCAAACTGATTACAGAGCTCTGGGTCTTCAATCTATTCCTAACTAACCTCAGCCAGTCAAGATGATGTCAAGAAGACTGACTTGCCTCACCCTGACCCAGTCTTATGTGCTAGTCTAATACATGAATAATTAACTAGAGTGTATAGGATGCGGGCGTTGTCTTCTCTCATAGGTCCATGTTTTCTTCTGTTCCACCTCATCATGACGATAGTCCACGTGAAGCTGGAGACGATGGGGCCTCTCAGGTGGTACATACAGGTGCCACAAACTGCTGACTCTGCCAAGGTCAGCTTGACCTGGCCTCGTTCTACATACATACACTGTATCTACTTGTCTCTACCCTTATCATAAAGAGGCCTCTCAACTACGCACAAACTAAGGAATGTGCTTGAGTCTGCAACATGGTTGCCCCTCAAAGCCGTTCCATGCAGTTCTTATCTCAATCTGTTAACAATGGGGCCCCTTTACTGAGGAGAGGAGAGAGCAACAGATGTTTCACATCATAGTTTACTAGAACAAAGGTTATACACGTCTACATTCGTTTGCAGAATCAAAAATGGTTATATATGCATATACTTAATCAGTATTAATCAGTTACAGGATATCATATGTTCAAGGTAATATAATCACTCAGTTTATAATTAATTCTAATATATCGATCAGTTACAGTATAATGCAATATAATGCAATCAACGTGGTCATTTAATGATTATTTTCCTCAATTGAACTGTTTCTTTAGTTTGTCACAGAAACAAGAGAACAACAACTGAATGGATTTGATTTATTTTATCTTAATCTGCATTTTGTAATGGATGCATTTTACTTATTTTCATGATAAACTTTCTTTTGGGTTAACTAACACTTGAGTTCAGAGCAGAAACTAGCTTGGCTGATATGTTAAAAGATGTTAGCATGTTATTCATGCTTCAGCCACAANAGAAACTAGCTTGGCTGATATGTTAAAAGATGTTAGCATGTTATTCATGCTTCAGCCACAAGGTGGCATGTTAAGATTGACATGTTCTTGTTGTAAGGAAAATCATCTTATTCTGAAAATATGACTTTGTTCAAGAGGAAGTTTGTCTTATTCTGAAAAGACTGAATCCTGTTTGTGTTGCATTAGTTAGCATTAGCTTGAATGTGTCACGCGCAGCAACACAGTAAAGCTAAAGGCTAAAATGCTGTGATGTTCTCTTAGTTGTTTCAGTGTTTTTGATGAATAAAGTTAAAACGACACACTGCTGAGTGACTGAGCTTGTCTGGTTTCAACAAGAGCCATCGCTAACTTTTTATAGCAGAACCTTGAAAAAATTGCGTTAATAGCAATAATTTGTTTTACGCATTAAAAAATCCACATTAATCGCACAAATTAACGTGTTAATTTTCCCAGCCCTAATTATTTGATTTTTATTTGTGTCACGCACACGACTTATAAAACACCAAATACATTGTTGCAGCGGTGAAACAAAAGAAAATGGCTAAAATATACAGAGAGAACGCAAAATTTGATGCATATACCAAGAAAACTAATTCAGCTTCAATACAACATGTGGAAAATCAAATGTTGCTTCACATGATGTGGAGAAGACGTGCTGCCTTATAGAATATGTGCCACTTCGGCTATATTTTCATCACGTACATGCGAGCTGATTCCGATCTTTTGCTCACGTGACACGTATCAGATTCGCTTCCTGAAGATGTAAATGGTAAAAAGCCACATGTAATCAGATATTCTCAGACCTGTTTTGGGCCACTTGCATATGTGGAAATAAATCGGATCGCGTTGGTGGATAAGTGATCCACCAACGCGGCTGCAGTCTAAATACACAGATGGGAATTTTCTCGCTATTTCGTCTCTACAGAACGTTCCACCTTATCTGCATATGGATGATGTCAGCGAGCGACCATTCTCTGTAAACAGAAATGGAGGACATACTATATATATCAGCATCCGGGCGGCTCCAGGTCAGAGCCGTATAAATACAGGTATTGAATACTTAAAAAAGAAAATGAACAAAAAATCAGATATAGGCAAAAGATCGGAATTTAGCATCGAGAGTTGTAGTGTAAATCCAGCCTTAGAAATGAAGATGAAATGTCAGATCTTGGCAAAAATCAGAATACCTGGAGTGTAAATATAAAATATCGCCTTTATTATCATTGTACTAAGCAATACAACGAGATTAGGAGCGCTGCTCCTAATCATCCTCCTGTGTAAATGCCGCCGAATAGTTTCTGTCTCCACGCAGCTCAGTAATGTAAATGCATTTTAGACTTGAAAGGTCGACAAACCGACTGCCGTGCTGAGAAAAAAGAAAATCAACTGTCAGGAACAGATTGAGGTTAAGAAACAATTTGAAAATTTTGCTCTGACAGGTTTTGACAGAAGGAGGGGTATTTGTTGACCCCACAAGAAGAAACCTTTTATTCACATTGGCTTCTGCCACGCTCGGCAGTTTATTGTTTCATAAGAGCACTTTCACCTTCAAGGCAAATACCATCAAACGGTGTTACTGCTTCATGCTGGAACGATGCAAAGCTCGCAGAGAAAAACAAAGGCAATCTCATGTAAAGAAAACCCAGAATCCACGTCTTTTCATATTCTACCTGCATGTTTAGGTTGCGATGTAACAGGTGTTCTCAAACTGTGGTGCGTGTACCACCGGCGGTATTTGATGAGCTCCCTGCTGATATGCTGGAAATTTCTGTATTTCTCTTCAATAAGCTTTATACCTTAGAATTAACTCATTTAATCGATGCTATCCTTGTAATCGTCCCACAATTCTTGCTGTATTAATTTATTTGATTTTCTTTGATCACACATTATGTTTTCCTTTACTTAATATAATAATGTTTGTTTGTAATTGTAGATTTAAACTTTCTTTGACCCATAACTTGTTTATTATTTTTGCATTTTTTAATACTCATTACCTGCTTTTAATTGTTTTTGAATGTTCACAAATTGTTTATTTTGAAACATGTATTTATTTATTTTTTTATGATTTTGACAGTTGTAGCTTACAGATAATTTTTTTTTTCTGAATTTTGCTTCGATGGAAAATATTTTGATTACATTTTCTGTATTTGATATGTGGACAGAGATAACTTTTGAACTGTGAAACATTAATTTAAAAGAAAAAAGAAAAGATTGGAAATTTCTCAAAATGTCTTAAAGGACCATACCACCCATTTTGCATGTTTGAGCCTAATATATTCACTTTTCATACACGTAACATTACTGACAGTCATTTCCTAATGCATACTGTGCTGGAACGGTGAATTAAAACTGTTTTTACTGTGTTTCCTGTTTTTCCTTGTTCTTCCAGACCTCCATTGGTTTCAGTTCATTCTGCTATTAAAATCATCTTGTTGATACTTGAAACGTTCTTGGGATAGGTAATCCATCATCACCAACAAGACGTGTATTCAGGTTTTTTTAGAAGTTATGTAATTTTAGTGTTTAAGCTCAATAAAAAGCGTGGAGTGAATGTATGCCTCCACCGGGGAATATAGTCCCAAAAGAAGACCTGCGTTTATGGAAAAATTTAAAGGACCGTGACTTCATAAGGCTGTGTAACTATTAGCAGGAGAAACATGGATTTTTAAGGTGGGTGTATCACTTGAATATTTGATTTTGAAAGATTAAGAGATTTAGCAAAATATCAGGAAAGCTGAAATACGGTTTTATCCTTTGGGAAATGATTGTCAGTAATGTAACATGTATGAAAACTGGAATGTATTAGGCTCAAACATGCAAAATGGGTGGTATAGTCCTTTAATTTACCTGGTCATTTGTCTATCACACATGCTGGCAATGTGAAACCTGTTTTTCTTCGCTCAGAGGTGAAACTTGGTTTAAAAACATTAAACAGGGTTTAAAAGGACAGAAAAGTGCTGCATTTCTTTTCATCGCTGCATCGGGACCTTTTCTCATTATCCTGTTAACGACATGGCTGTCAGTCTGGACAGAAATCTAATTAGCCCATAAACTGTATAAGTGTTGGCAAAGTCAGCGGCGCTGATTCTGTCCTGAACCCGACAGGAAATCTGTCTCCTCTGAACAGCCAAGTTTGAAAACTTTTCAGGAATTTGTTGTGTTGAGTATTCAGGCTGAATTCTGCCTTTTTCTTTGAACTGTGGCTCAGAGAGTTTCCTGTGAAACCTGCTTTCTTCCGTGCTTTCTTTTTCACTATTGAAAATGCTGTTATTATGGGAGTGTTTGCTGGAAAAGTAAACAGTTCATGCTGAGGTCAATATGGGGAATGAAATCAGAGCAAATAAAAGGGCTTTCATGTCCACCGGTCACTTTCCTCTTTTACAAAAAGAGATGTGACTGTTTCTAAGTTGGAAAAAATGGCAGCTGCAGACACATCTTATATCCTACTGAGATTTTGCTGAGCTCACATTTATTCCACATATCAAATAAGTCCAAATTTGAAGCATGCAGACATTTGATATTTAAATTAAGATGGAAATATGTAGCTACGGTATGTGAAATTGTTCTTACTGGAGTATCATGCTTTTTACTATACGTTCTATACACAGATATGATACTACACTTTTCTGTAAATATATATGGATTAAAAAGTACAATTAGGAACCAAATCTAGTCTCATAAATTCAGGAAATGTACCTGTAATTATAACCTGATATGTAGATTGGTAAAGCCAATATATTGGCCAATAATGCTGCATCAAACAAATATGGTGTTTAATTTTTTTGGCAGATATGCACAAAAAAACTGTAGTACATAAATATTTTCAGGCTGCATTGTTATATATATATGTGGCCCTTAAGTTTCTTAATTATTTAATATATGTTTGGTTTCTGTTTTTGTTATTTTAGCTGTTATCTTAACCTTCTCACACACAAAAGAAACCCAATGCCGTGCACAAAATGGTTTCTCCTTGGTAATTGATGCTCATTGTTAATTTCATGTCAGATCTGTTTTGTAGAAATGTTTTGAGCACATGGGCGTTATTTTGGACGATAATAGTTTTCATCACAGCAACAGCGTGTTGGTTTGACGGACGGGTCAGAATGAATCTTTTATGTCATCAAAACAAAAAACTTTTGTTTCAAAGCTTTTGTAAGTTTTCTTGAATTGCTTATTCAAACACCCTAATGAACTCATGCAGAATGGAGCTGTTGGTCTGTTGAAGCTGGTGTGTCAACAGGAAGTGGTGCATCTAATGTGTTGTGCATCTGCAACCATCACAATGTCGACGTCTTGTCTCGGCCTTCACGCCCTCTTGACCTTTCGCCCACTGAGCATCCGTAAGACCATTTGACAGAGTGGATGAACCGAGACGCCTCCAACTGGAAACTCTCCATCAGCTGCAGGAAGAGCCGCAAAACGACATGCTAAACTTCCTGTAAAAATGTTTAAATGTGGATGTATACGTACTGTGCATGTGTAGTTCTTTATATTCAGGAGTTTTGAATCATGCATGTTTGTCTTTTTATAGTTTTTATCCTACAGGAGTGTTTTATTGTAACATAGATTTTATTACAGTTCCATTTTAGCATTGAACCTTTTATCTTGTTTCGCTGCTGGTTTTGCTTTAATATGAATTACATGTTTTTCTTGTATGTGAATTATGTGATATTGTGAACCTTGAAATGTGTATTGTTTCTGACATCCCAGATTACATATGAACACTAATAATGCTCTTTTTCACGTTTTTACAGTGTTTACGTGTCGCTCTTTTTTGTGCATGGGTATATTTACAGTATGTGTAATTTTTGTTTGAGTGCAGTTAAATTTTAGATGTTTTTCCCACTGTACATGTACTGAAGCATCTTCTTTTCTGATTACTTCACCTCATCTATCCTCTCTCAGGCTGAGCTGAGGAGTTGGACACGGCCATTTTTCAGACTTTTCCGCCGGACTAAAGCAGCGTGTTTGTTTTGCTTTGGCGCTGTGCTGCTGTCACATTGGGTTCCTGAACCTCGCTGAGCTCTGAATACAGATGCTGCTTGTCTATCAGAATGACTCAGTCAGCACAGTTCCTGCAATACAAAGAGACTCCTTCCTGAGGCGCCACCTCCAACCCCAACGCCTCCACCCCTCCTCAGCCCGAGCACTCTCTAATAGCACTCTACTTGATGTGTGAGAAGCACAGCTTGTGGTCGACCACAAGGCATTGAATCATTGTTTGCTGATAAAACACTCAACACAGTGAAAGTGTGCAGGGATCCATCTCCAGAGTCGAGCAACGGCTGCAGATAAGATCGAGTGCCACATGCAAGTCCATTCCATTTCATTACAGGCAGATATAATGGCACTGTGTTTACCAGGCAGGGTATGTCAACGTTATGGGATGCTACATCCCAGTTTAATTCCATATTTCTTAATGCCAGCACAGCAGTCTGGCAGGAGGTTATCAATAAATAGGATTGGAGAGGATTTTGGTCCATGACTATAAAAGGATAAGCATGAATTCAGAAATGAGTCACGTTTAGCAATCGGACAACTTCCCAAATGTAGAAATATAAGGGATATATGTTTATGAAGGAGGTTTTGTTTTCACCGGCATTTCTTTCTGATTGTCCAGATGCAGATATCGATTCTGATCTGGTGGATTAAAGTATTTGCTCACGTTTGTGTAAAAAAAAAAAAAACATATTTTCAAAAGATACAGATCCAGAAGAAGGTGATGGCCACATTATCACTGTAGAACCAATTAGAATCCATTAAAAAAAAAAAAAAATTATCTGATTTCAAGGTAATGAGAGTAAAAGTCCAGGTTTATATTGGAAAAGAAGCTGAATAATAAACTGTTATGCTAGGTTTATGCATTACACAGACCAGATGAGACAGCGAACTCATGGAAACTGACATGATTTTGGTCAAAAGAGGACGCATTTGAGGTTTGCTTTCGAGGTTGTGCACCGCTCGAATTTTGTAAAGATGTGAACGCCATCCTCGTGATGTAAATGATTGTCCAAGCGAAGTGTGGAGGAAGAGGCGGAAAGGGAGAGAGATGGATGGAAAAACAAACAATGGCGAATAACTTTGAAGTCATCATGAAAGCATGAGAGCCACGAATGCCAGGACATCGTGTCCGAGTTAAGTGTGAACCAGGCCTTCGGCTTTGGTGGAGGAATATGTCTCTGAATCTTCAGTCAGACATTCGCTTTATTCAAAGTGAAAATAATGGAGTACGAATAAATAACATCTCTGTGACCTTAAATATTTGTGTCACTACATCATCACTGTACAAAAACAGAAGCATCCTCGGAGGAAAAAAATGAAGGTTACGGTGTCATGCAAGGCTTCAGGACTCTGCTGGCGAAAGGACAAAGGGTTTCAACTCGACTATTACCCATCAACAAGCAATGTGCACTCAGATAAAAATAGCAGGCAACACATGTAGAGCTTGTTCTACTGACTGAGAAGCTACGGGCAAAACAGGCTGAAGTGAAGACTGTCACATTAGGCACCAAATTATGCATTAGACAAGCAGAGGCATTTCTGTGACTGGTATTCGATAGAGAAGTACAAGAGCTCCAGGAGGTGAAGCTGGAAGGTTGTTTCCTCCTCTAATGGAGCCTGTAGGAAAGTGAAAAGGAAAGGCGACATACCACACGCCGCCGAATTAGAATCGCTGAGTTTGTTAAACTACGAAACTGTCAGTATTTTGGGTTGGAGTCTGATTGGAGCGCTGAGGCTGCTCCCAGGATTTAATTGCTGCTAAACTTGTAGAAATGATCTCGGTACTCAGTGGAAATCTTATTTTTTAACGTTAAAAGATGCAATTTTTTGCACCAGTGTCAGTTCACAAATATGATATGTTGACTACGATTGTTGGTGCAAAATGGATCGTTATCATCAGCCAATCAGATGCATGAGAAATTATCATATTTAAACTGACACCTACTTCAGCTAGATGAGATTTCCACCGGGGATATTTTACGAAGATCGAAAAAATTAGTAAAATTTCCGATTGATTCTTTTACTAACTAAAATACGACAGAGATTTCATAGCTACTTAAAGATATATTGTGAATAGAAATTCCAACCATTGTGGTGGAGCTTTAAAGGACCTTACCAATAGTTTTTCACGTTTTTGTCCAATAAATGATATCCACAATGATATCCGATACATTACTACTAACCATCTTCCAAAATATAAAACTGTATTTTAGTTTTGTATTATTTTATCAAATCCCCTAATCATTCAAAAATCAAATATTCAGGCAGTACATCACCTCACAATTCCATGTTTCGCCCGCCAACATTTAGGAACAATTGTTAATAACTGTTAAATGAACGTCTTCAAATTTACAAATTGGAAGAATTTGGGAGGTTTTAAGAGAAACTGTCCAGAAAATCGTAAATCCATATTTCCATTTTAAATTTAAAGATTAAAATAAGCATCTGTATTATAAACACAGATACTGTATGTATTATTATATATGCCTTACAAAATGACTAATTTGTCCATTCTTAACCAGAGGAATCTCCACCTACATCTAATGGAGAATCTCCGTAATGTGCTCAGAAATCTAGTCTTAACCCTTATTTTCTAAGCAAATACTAATCTCCATATTACCTTTTCTGCAAAAGATTATGGGAAACGGGATTAATTGATTAGCTACTTTTTGAGCACCGATAGGCTGTAAAGAAATCTCCATCTGGCTTTCATGTGCTAGCAGCGAGGCAGCTTCTCTCAGGGTGATGCACAACTTGCTTTGAGTAACCGAGGTGGAAAATCCTGTTTTAGTTCTCCTAGAGCTTCCTGCAGGTTTTGACACAGATGATCTTCACTCCTACTCTCTGGGTTGGCATCTCTAACACTGCTTTAGGCTGCTTTCTTCCTGTCTGCAGCACAGAGCTTCATCTGATGTTCAGGTCATCACTGGCAGAAGTTACCTGCAGGTCAATTCTGAGTCCGATCTTTTCTCGGTATATATGTTATAACTAAATAATGTTTATATCAGGCCACAGCATTTGCAAACATGTCAGTGTGCATTGCTCTTCCAGTGATATTTACCCTCCACTCATATCTATAAAGGCAGAAACCTCTGTGGCACCAACATCTCTAGAACCCATCATGTATGAAGTTGATATTCAGCAGGTTTATTGTTCAGGACCCAAAGACGTGCAGCGTCACTTGAAGTTGTTTGGATGAGCGGTTCTTGAAATGAGCTGTGGCGGTAAAAAGTAGTCCATGTGGCAGCATACGCTCTGGTCCAGTGCCACGGTCTCAACCTGACCCCGTACAGCAAACAAAGCTAGCTCAGTGGACGTGCAGAACTAAATTATGGCAGGCTGCGGCACACCATAAAGTCCGGCCCGGTCCGAACAGGCACATTTTCAATGGGTACTGCACTAGTATCTACTAATAATTAAAGTCTCCTTTGGGTAATTTGTAAAATGATCGCGCTAACAACACAGTGTCACGCTAAATGAGCGCCGTAATAACTTAAGTTCATTCACAAATAATTAGGAATTAGGTCTTCTTATCAACACGTTGTTGTAATCGTTAAAGCCAGTTAAGACCAGTATGTTAACAAACAGCTTTATATTTAACAGCCACGCTTTATACTGCTTCAAAATTCAGAAAACCTAAATTTTCTGCTTTAGAGTTACACCAGAGGTTGATGCTAATATAAGAGATACAAGAGATCAAGACACTACCGGGAGTTCTGGTGCACGAGTGGTTTTGGTTTTTGAGAGAGAGAGAGCATCAGATGAGGCTTGAGGAAGAGGTGCAATTCCAGGAAATAGTGTAGAATAGCATTAGCTTACCATAAAGCAGTGTGGTTCTCAAACTGTGGTGCAACTGCTACAGGTGATACATGAAGCACCTTTTGGTGGTCGGCTGGATGACTGGAAATTTCTCAAAAGAATCAAGACAATTGACATGAATGGAACATTATTTTTGCCAATTATTCTCAAACAAAATGGGTTTTTATTGAAAAATAGCTTAAATTATTGCAAAGCTTGTTGAAACTCTTGTCTAGATGCTATTTTTGTTTCACAGTCTGGCTCATTGACTTATTGTGATTAGGCGTCGTGGTTTTCTCAGGTGGTTGGTTCAAAATCTGAACTGCATAAAGCATTGAAATCTTTTCTGCATTATTCTAAATAAATAAGTATATTTATAATTCTTTGGGCTTTTTAAAATAAGTATTGGTGTTTCTAGTTTTTATTCCTGAACGCACAAAGGTAATGCAGCTTTGAAGCAAAATTTAGAGAAAATTCTACGCATTTCTATGAATCTTTTTTATTGTAAAGCTCATCCATCAAAGAGCTTTTATGTCTGAATCCCTTTTCCAAATACATCAAACGTCTCTTCTACAGTCTGAAATTCATGTTCAAGAGATTTGCAATCTACAAAAACAATAAGTCTCATTAAAACGTTCCTCCTACACGTTGAACAACAATATGTAGAAGCCATCAGCAGACAGCAGCAGAGTTTCAAACCGTTGTCTGGTTCCGTGTATTGAGATTGATGCTGTAATGTGCAGAGAGCCATGCTATATTTATTGAATCACCTTGTGTTCAAATCAATACTCGGATTTATGAGCAAACCCGCTGCATATTTTACTCTCACCTCAGATTGGAGGGCGCAGTAATTGGTGAAATCTATTTCTCTGATTAGACATAATTCACACGGGGCGTTGTTAACTTCACTTGTAATTAAAGGGTGAGTGAAGAGACAGGGTTCTTTAATTAATTAACAACAGGATCCCACACATGTTGATGCTATCAATGGGATATGCCTTCATTTTGAATTCAGACACAGAATTGAACAAAGGCAGAAAGCCTTAAAGTGATAACATTTAGCATGACGGGACAGAGCCGGATTTAGCATGTCAGACAACCGTTCCCTCATTCAGAAATGCCTGTTAGTGGCATCTTTTAGTGTTTGGCTTGAAAGAGGCGTTACTGTGATATTTCCTTATTTACATATGAGGGAAGCGATTCATAAAACACACAATCAGACAAAGTTTAATTGATATAAAATCTGGTTGGTGTTTTAAACTGTTTTTGCCTCATATGTGATCATGATTTGATAAAGCCCGCTCAGCTGATCGATCAATAATCAAGCCTGATCTCACACTGTAGCTTTTCCCCAGGTGTCAGCCACTGCAATCTGCCTTTCACACCGAATNCACCCACACCCCAACCCCTGTGCACCAGGACCCCTGGTAGTGTCTCCTGTCTTAAAATCAATAAATCAGCTTGAAATCAGAGAATTTAGCTGATTTTGCTGATTTAACGTCCGTTTTGCTTTGACACCAGATGAAGCTTTACAAGTATGAAGCAGCTCATTGATATGCTGATTTTCTCTGGCGTTTACCTGAGACACACCTTAGCGTGCTTTCACATGATAAGCAGTGTTTGCACTGCAGAAAGCGATCTGCACGTATCTCACTGGGTCGCCTAAACTCCTGATGCCCTGCGCCTTGGTCAGCGCACGGAACAGAGCGCTCATGTAGCAACACGTGTCAACAAGCAGCATGTGTCATCACGTAATGCCCAAGATGAACTAGCTGTTAACTAGCTTACATTAGCACCTAAGCTAGCTTTAGCTTCAGGTATAGCTAACCAGCTATACGACCGTAGAATATTTGCCTGTTTAGAAATATGGTAGCCTTGTCTGACTGCTGACATTTCGCCAAACAAGCGCCTTTCTTTCCCAATCATGATACGATTTTAAAATGTTGTACAACTCAGGAAATGGCTCCACGCAAGTTATGAGCGTCTCCTCCGTTGTTTTGTTGCTTCTGCTTACAGCTGTTCTCTCATTGGTTGCATGTTGGAAAGGTCAGCAGCAGACAGGTCAAAGTTGAATTTGGTTGACCTTTGAGTGCAGCGTCAAAATGGAGAATCCGAGCGATGTGCATCGCTCAAGGTGGTGTGACACGACTTTTTAGGATTACTGCTCAGCTCCCAATGCACAATAATGGAACGCCCAGCTGCTGACAGATTAATGTACGGGAAGCTTAATAAATGAGCTTCAATTATGGCGGTGCTTATTTGAATCTTCCCCAGCGCGTTGAGACTGCAGCACAAAGCTTCAGATGATCTGTTATAATGACTGGATATCAGTCACCAGCAGAATGAGCCTCCTCATGGCTAACCGTACAGATTTATCATCTTAATAGTGCAGTAATCTAGATCCAAACTTCCCTCAATTTATCCGATTGTCTCAGTAAACCTATGATTAGAAAAACACACAAACTTTTCTGAGATGAAATGATCAAAGCGTGGTTCCGCTGAGAGAATCTGAGACAACGTTATCATCAACAACCCCAGAATCTGTTTGCTCCACTGATCCCTGCTGATTTATATTTATGTGGCTTTAAAAACGTTCTGACAGCGCGGCAAACACATTAAATGAGATTTTACTTTTGGGAAGGGAATCAGAACACTATCATCATTGTCCCTGATCTCAGCACACAAATAGTTTTGTTATAAAATCTGTGCTGATTTATATTTATGTGATTTTGAAAAGGTTCTGACAGCATCAGTGTTCTGTAGTGGAGGGAGTAGAGAGAGGAGCAGAGATTTGCCATTACCTTTGAAAATTGATTTTCTTTGTTTGTAAATAATTTAATATGAGATAAGCTTCTGGGTTTGTAATTTTGATATCCTTACAGGCTCTTGAAAGCCTCCGGTTGCCTGAGTGCAGTAATGATGCTTTTCCAGCCGCTAACTGATGTGAGGTTGTAAAGCTAAAAACACTAAATCAGGGGTCACCAACTAGCGACTCCGGTCTGGACTCAGAGAGGCTTTTATCCGGACCATTGAGCATTTCTTGTGGTACTAATATTAACTTACATTTTAAGGGTAGGATGATTTTCAGCAGGCACAGCTTGGACAGCTCAACGGGGGGCGCTAAGGGTCCTCTGGCTGAAGCCTCTTGTCTAATCGCGTTAAGACGCACCATGCCCTGAAAATTAGCTGAGCAGATATAGATGATTCCACTTGTCATTATTTTTTATGTGATTATTGTATTTTTTTTTTTTTTTTTTTTNTTTTTTTTTTTTTTTTTTTAGTTCTCAATTTTAACATATTGTTGGGATCACTCTATCTTCTGTTTATGTTACATGACTGTTGTATACTGGTTTCCATAGAGATGCTTTGTTTTCATAACGCATGTGCGGAATGTGCATCCTACAGTCTGCTGTACGTTATCGCAACGGTAGGTTGACTTGCAACAAGCTCTGCTAAAATAGTTAAATTTATTAATTCTTCCATTTGTTATTGGGCATGTTACATATAATGTTAAATTGTTGATATAATATGATAATTTACTTTTGTTTTAAGTTTACCTAACTTGAGCAAAGGTTAATTTCAATTTGTTATATATATTACAACATTAACAACTACATTTATTTTGGCTTAACTAAAGGTATAATTGGGCAAAATCACGTCTTTTATTTCAGATAATTTTGTGAAGCTTGAGCCAGATGAATGAATCGTGAGAGGCTTGTGATTATTTTGTTCTACCAGAATTAAACACCTGATCAGAAGCTGTGTCATCGGAGAATCATTAACACAACGCAAGAGGGGAGTACGAAATCCACTACACAGACGCGCTAGCAGTCAAATGCGCTATGAAATAGCCAAATGGCTCAAAGATTGGAAAAGCTGAGCAGGAAAAGTGAGAGTTGAAGGATGAGTGACGTATAAATCTGCTTTCATTCTTCCAGCAGAAACGCTACGACCCGTGCGTTTGATCTTTTCCCAGTCTTTGGTGTCATAAAGTGGCAATGTTAAATCGCATTTTATTTTTATCCTCATTTTTCTATTTTATACCTCTGTTTACCAAAAGTATGCATGTTAACTTCTTATGAGAATGTACAGGATTTAAAAAACTGAAGAGAACTTTATTTTTAATCATACACATTAGTGGTTGTTGCAGGTTTCTAGCTGTAATAGCTCTTCCAAGGAGACTGTTTTTGCCCGCGTTGGTTGGTTTGTCAGTTGTGTGTGTGTGTGTGTGTGTGTGTGTATATGTATGTGTGTGTTAGCAGATTAATCAAAAGGTTATAAATTGATTTTGATGCTGATCCAGAGCCACGGGCAGTTTTTCAATATTTTTGTGAATTTGTCCATTTGTCCCATGATAAACTATCAATATGTGCAATTTGGTCCAGATCAGGATAAATTTCATTTCATTTCATTTATTTTGTTCATGCGTTCATACACACATACAAAATAACAACCCCTACCATATACACACATTCCATGAACGAAAGGAGCAGGAAGAAGAACAAATAAATAATAAATAAGAATAAATTTAAAAAAAAAACTGTTTCTTATGACAAATAAAGCACATAAGTCATGTTATTATTGTTATTATAGTATTTTTTTTTTCTTTAGGCCAGTTTATTATTAGAACAAAATCAGATTTTGACCAGATTTGTTCATCCTTAGTGAAAATAGGTGTAACGAGCTCGTTAACGTCCAGCCATGACATAAATGTGCTTGTATTTTAATCCTCCAGATCAACATGTGAATCTGTAAATCCATCTAAGATCCACATGCCTGATTTTTTTTCTTTCTTTACATTAGGATTTGGTGGTTTTCAAGAAACAGGCAAAAAAAGTGGACAAATGCCTTATCTTGCGACGGTAAGAAAGTGGGGAAAAAAAAATTCCTGAACCAGATCGGCTCCAAAAGTTAATCAACTCTTCCGAGTTCCACCTCAGTACAAAATGTCATCAAAATCCATTTTCAGCTGTCCTACTTTACAAACAGACGTGGGTGAAAACATAACCTCCTTGGCGCAAGGCAGTGATGAACGAGGCTGCTGGACGTCCGTGACCTATTAATGATGTTAGCCATCTGCCTTGACTCTACGTGTTTAAAGTAATAGTGTCCATTACATCATCATTACTTCTTTAAATAATTACCGTCAAACGCAGCCGCGCCATTTTTCCCCTTAATGCTGCGTCTCCATTAGGGCCGTGTAATGCTCTGGGGGAATGCGTTTTCTAATCACATGTATCACACGCGCCACCACGTATTTGTCATGCAGCACGCACCATAAAGCAGCGTTCAGGCGTTATGCTGCTAGCTCAAGCACGCATTAGGATATCTGGTATTCCGTAAATATTAGTCTTGCTGCACATTTTCAGCCTGAGTGACTCTGTTCGTATTAAGAGGTGACAAACAGATGGGATTCGCGAGCTGCAAAGAGTTGCAGGTTTACGGCTGTCAAATCAATTTTGGGTGAAGTTGTAATGCTGCCTGTGCTAAACGAGCCCTTAATCAAACAGGAAGAGCGATGCGGCGCCATCCTTTCAGCTCCAAGTACCAGAGGAAAACAGTCGCAGCTTTACAAAGGCTCCTTATTATCAGCAATAAGCAAGCTGTGCTGGATAATTTACATTTAATTTCACTAAAACAACAGCCAACTGTTTGTGATTTATGAAGTCAGGTTACCAAGTAAGAGTTTACCTTGTCAGCGTGGCGTCGTTTTCACAGACAAACTGCTTTTGACTTTTTCCTTTGTTAAAGCTGAAACTCTGGCAGCTTTAAGGCTGGTTTATGGAAACATGGAAACACTGGGTGCGAGGAAAATGTGATGCAATTGTGGCCAAAATGGCACAGCAGAGGTCACATTTAAGGGTCAATCGCAAGGTTATGCACAGCCCAAAATTTTGAACAATGTGGACGGTGTCAACGTGGCATAGATACGAATTTATCAGCAGTTAGCCAAGTGAAAAAGCATGCAGGAAGTTGAAGTACATGACGCTCAAAGGTTTAGAATCACTTTAAGTCATTCTTGCTGTTTTATTCAATAGTGTTTTTTAAACTATATGAAACAAACACCAAAATGTATTTTAGTTTGTCTTATTTAGTATTTCAAAGTGTTTAAATGATAAATAACAGTATTTTACTGAGATTTAATCTCTACTTTGTAAATATTCAGCATCAGTTTCTAGAACATCAGGGAATAATCTAGAATTTCCTAATATTCTCTGGAACCACATCCAGCTTCTCTACATGAATCTGGAATCATCTACAGCTCATGTCAGGATTCTGGACTATTTAAATAAAATGTCTTCATTTTTTACAGCTTCTTGCTAATTGTTTTAAACCTGTAAAATACTAACAGACATATAGAATCATTTTATATGAAACTAAACTAGTTTTACATGACTGGAAACATGGATTCTGTGCAGCTTGCAGTGGGCCGGTACTCACCGGTACCGTGTACTAGCGAGGGATCTCTGTGACTTTCATTTCAGAGTACTGGACATTTTCAGGAGTACCGGAACCTTTCATAAGTTTTCCATAGTCTACTGCAGAACAGCGCAGAGGAAAACAATAGCAAAGGTTGCAGCCGGACGAATTAAATCAGGGGACCGCGTATTTATATATACCAGGGAGGGCGACTTTAACGAGGACAGGGACCAATAAAATCACTGTAACTCACTACATACCTGTCAACATAGAGCTTTGAAAATAAGGAACATTTTCTGGGACACATGACCCAGTTTGAGAACCGCTCATCCAAACAACTTCACACGTGACGCTGCACGTCCTTGGGTGCTGAGCAATAAACCTGCTGAATGTCAGCTTCATACATGACAGGTTCTAGAGATGTTGGTGCCACAGACAGAGATTTCTGACTTTATAGTTNTCAGCTTCATACATGACAGGTTCTAGAGATGTTGGTGCCACAGACAGAGATTTCTGACTTTATAGTTAGATAAGGATTCTTCTGATGGCAGTTTTACTCTCCTGCTCATTGCTGTTATCATCTTTTACCACACCAACATCATATTTATTTACAGCAACTTTATTTCGTGAACTCCGTGTTTGTGTTATCAACGATGAGTCAAAATGTTTTGGTCACATGACAGCAGGTGAAACCTCACACATCTGCTTAAAAACACCCACAAAGTACGAGGTTAGCCGGCCAACGTTCAGCCATCATCTATCTTATCTCAGCTGGCCAATCAGAAGAGAGCAGGCCTTTCGGGGGACACACACACACACCATTGCAGTCTGATGAAGCATATGTCACGCTGCCTACACATCATATTGGCGCTATGATAAAACCGACATGCTGACCGTGAGGAAGAAAAAAAAATCATATCAACTTCCTCATAATTACAAAGAGACCCTGCAGGGTTTCATCCTGATGTTCACATGTTCAGGTTCTCATTATAGCCGCCTTATCAGGGACTCCTGCACACCTGGGGCAGCAGGTGAAGGCAGTCAGGGTTCATTTTCACACCTGATTTTTGATTTAGTTTCTCTTTTGCACATGTTTTAGTTTTAATCAGATTTATCCAATCAGCTTTAGTCAATGAAAATAGAGTTTAGTCCCTGAAAATTACGTTATAATTTTAGTCATGCTTTCTCCTCATAGTTTTAAATTTTTTAATTAAATCTTTATGTGACCTTTTATTCAGATCATTTAGAAGTGCCAAAGGTTTCTATTGAGAACCCTACACATTATCACATAAAGAAAATCAAACCGTAAACAAATTCAATCAATTGTATCACTACACATCTTCTGAATTGGTTTATCAGCGTGATGGATAAATATTTATGCGTTTGAAAATGTAATAACGTTTGATGAGGATACAGCAGTCATCATCTTGGATGCAAATGGTTACTATGGTTATAGGTGGTGTTCTCAGCTATTGCAAAATTATCTTGGGAAGTGTTGCCTTTTTTATTTCAGACTAAATGTTTCGTACAGTCGGTTCATTTCTCTGCTCTGCTGTAATATTAAAGATAAATCTGGTCGCTGCGTGTTATTAGTTTTCACGCATCCGGAGCAGCACGATGTTCAGCAGCTGCAGGTTTTTCAGTCATTTTTAATGCTCCGCAGTCATTTTTTTGCAGTTATATTTCAACAAATGTGGCTTTAATTTGCTGCACTTTAAAAAAAAATTATTTACAAGCAAGATAAGAAATTTTGTCTTGCTATTTCTTCCCCAGAAAAACAAAAAACGAGGCTTCAAAGTGTTTCTGTTTCTTCACCTGCACCAAACCACGTCAGTGTGAAAACAACCTAGCCTTTGAGCGCCAAACACCATTGTATGTTTTTTTCATTTACCTCACATAGAAACCGTCTGCATTTTTTAAGCTTTTGAGTCACGTGCAACCTCGTAAGCGACCTTCAAATGCGACTTCCATGCACGGCCGTTTTGGTCATACTTAGTATGCCACATTTTCCATGTTCCCATTATCATGGTCACGTTAAAGGACCATACTGTGGCTTTGCATGTTTGAGCCGTACACTTTACATTGCTGCCAGCCATTTTCCAAAACATAAAACAGCATTTTAGTTTTCATGTTATTTTGCCAAAACCCCTCGTCTTTCAAAATAAAAGGCTCAGGTAATATGTCCACCTTAAAATTCATTGTTTAACCAACGTGCAATTGTAGAAGCATTTGCTGTGTGAGCGTTTATCTCCAGACTCCCATCAGCATACGTGTTTTTGTCGAGTGATCACGGAGGAGAAGTGGGCGGAGTTAGACTGTGGCGGCTGTAACGGGAGCCTGTTATCACACGCTAAAGGCCTTTTTTACAGCAGGCGGACACAAATAAGCGGTGCGTATATGTGAATATTCAGATGCGAAACTGTTGTGTCAAAACTATTTGCACCTGTTGTAACGCTAATTTCTGACTGCTCGTTAAGAAAGTTTGGCGGTGTGACAGGACATCAAGATGGATTCAGCATCATGGTTTGGTGCTGATCCTTTTGACAGAAAAGAGAAAACGTTTGTGGATTCATCAGATTCTGGAGGGAAGGAAAGAACACAGGAGTTTCACCGTTTGATAAGGAGCTGAAACTTTACCATGACACTTCAGACTAGATTTCAGGATGTGGGTGGGATAGTTTGAACATGTCCTGGAGATGCAGTTCCATATCTGAGGAGGCAGAGGACAAATTTCAGGAGCCAATCGATCCAGAACAGCATACGGCGGTGTGTCTCAGGTCATATTAATATCTGAGTGCAGTTTTATTATACAGGCCATGCGTAAAGGCGCACACACCAGGCGCTCAGCGTGCCTTTATGTCGGCGCACGTACACCATGTGTCATTAATCACAGGCTGTGTCTATAAGAAATCTGCTCAGATGCGCCGAGTCAACATAAAACATGAAATGGTGACGGTTTTGATTGGCTGATCCTCTCTTGCTGCAGACGAAAGAAGGAAAAAATTGACCTCAGAGCGAATAAAATAAATGCTGCGTTTTCGTGATGCGAAATTTCACCTTGTATGTGTATATTTCATTAACTGATGTAGCTTTTAATTGACACGTGATTTATTCACGCTTAAAATCACATTCAATGTAAAAAGGCATTAATACATAAACACACATCAGCATGTCTGATATAGTATGTCCTCCATTTCTGTTCTCAGAGTGTGGTTTTGATCACTGACATTATCCATATACAGATAAAATAGAATGTTAATGTAGGAGTTGGAATGGCGAGGAAATTCCGATCTGTGTGTTTAGACAGCAGTCACATTGGCAGATATCCCATACGTATCCGATTTACTTCCACATATGCAAGTGGCCCAAAACGGATGAGAATATCAGATTCCATGTGACTTTTTACATGGAGAATGACAGACTCAAACACAGGATCTGAGCTGTGGATTTACATCTTCAGGAAGCGTGTCCGATACGTGTCACGTGTGAGCAAAAGATTGGAATCAGGTGGCGTGTGCATGGTGGAGTAAATGCAGTCATAAGGAGCTTTGGCGGAGCTGGTCTGGTGCTTAGCGTTAAGAGGGAAGCAGAGCTCTTATCACCGTGCTGATAATTAATCCTTGTTTGCGGTTCTCCATACACACACACATACACACACACACACACACACACACACACACACACACACACAGCTCAGATCTGGTGTTTCTGTCATTCTCAGGCTGAGAGACAGCAGGTGTTCCAGACAAAGTAAACATCATCCGACCTGCCATTACGTGGCTTCCCACCAGACGCAACATGGACGAGCATCTCTGTCTATGTAAAACCTGTTTAGCCGTTTCCAGCTTAAGTACCAGGACGGGCCCAAGGTCACACTTCAGGTGGATTCCCTGAAGTTGTTCCGCCTGCGAGGCATCAGCCGAGGAGAAAATGAGCTTGCTTTGTGTTTGTCAGCGTGTTCCTGTGGGAGAGATTCCTCGCTGACCCTTTGTCTTGATCATGGAACACTTTATTATACAACAACAGTTTATCCTCCAATCCAATGCCGCGCTACCGCAATAACCTTCTCCATTAAAGGACCATACCGCCGAGTTTACACGTTTCAGCCCAGTATGCACAACATGTGTTACTGAAAAAACATGTTTTAGTTTTCCTGAATCCCCTAATCTTTACAAATCAAATGTTCAGGTGATACGCACACCTAAAAATTCAATGTTTCACCTTCTAATTCATGCACGAATGTAGAAGGCACGGCCATTTTAATTTCTCAATAAAAGCCGTCTTCTCCTGGGACTATATTCCCTTTCAGAGACATATATCATCTTCCGTGCAGTTAAATCAAGTTACTTTGACAAAAAGACATCGTGTTCACTATGATGGATTATTTATCTCCAACGCATTTGAAGTCTCTACACATTTATTTTTGTAGCAACACTGGAAGGAAATGAAACCGATGGCAGTATGAAGGTACGAACAAAATTCCGAAATGTATCGCTCCAGGAGTATATTTTGGGAAATGGTTGTATATATTTAGCTCAAACAAAGGATCCTTTCTCAAACCCTTTCAGTATAGCGGCGGCAGCATTGGAGCGCGGCGGTGGCGTTGCAGGCTGAGCTGCAGCGGTAAAATTAGCATCCTGTCAGATGTCATCGGGTTGGCCTTCAGGGTTGCCGCGGTGACCTTTACCACTGTTTGAACTCTATCTCACTGTTAAATATACATATTCTACATCGTCACGTTCTGCTCTTCCTTCTCACTCGCTTGGCTGACATTTTCACTCAGGTCTGCGTTTGACATTTTTTACTCTTTATCTTATTCTGGGAAGCACATTGGTCCTTGTTAGCATTTCTCTTTCCATGTTGCAGGAACAGTCTGTCCCTACACAAAGGTTACAGAAATGTCTGCGTGCCGTCGTGATACGCTTTATTTCTCACGCTGATTGTGGCAATGAGCCTTTTTCTGACAGTTTGTAGGAGTATTTATGCCGATGTTGCCTCTGCATCCGTCCATTCATCCATCCATTCATTCATTGGGCAAGAGGCAGAGAACACCCTGAGTTTTTTTTAATTTTTAAGTTTTCAGATAAATTAAGGATTCAGTACTCGATTATCATTGAGATAATTCCACCACATTGGAATCATAAAATTCTTTTTAAGACTCTTTGGAGTTTGTCAACATTGAATTTATGGTTGTTTTTCTTACTTCCTGAAAATCGGATATTTTAAAGATGCACAGATTTCATGTAGGATATGCAGGATATGATATGATGCAGGATATCAACACGGTTTTCTTCGTTTAACCGTCTGGCATCAAAAGGAACTTTGCATTTTATTTTCCATTGAAATTGTCTTTTATTTGCCACCTAAAAAGCTGCACTTTAAAAAAAAACTTTATCAACAGAGCAACAAATTCTGGCATTTCTACCAAGCTTTTATTTTTTATTTTGTAGATTATTCTTCATTCTACAGGAAAAAATATAAATAAAAATCTGTGAGGGAAAAATATATATATTATATAATGTATAAAAGTTTAAGATGTAGAAAAATAACCTTTGAAAAAGTTTGTAATTCTAGAAGGTGTTCTAGAATTCCTTGCTGGATTCTCGAAAATTTTTGAAAATAAAAGAAAAACACTAGAAAACTTCCACAAGTTCTTGAGAAAAATGTATTGAATATAGTAAATTGAGAAACTGTTTTTCTTCTCTTTCTTCAACTCTTCTTCACTTAATTGTCCTGTGATTCCTTATTAATCGAGTCTTTCATGCGAGACTTTGAGCTACTTTTGAATAGTCTTGGCAGAAAAATTTGACATCCTGTGAAGTAAATGATTTTCAACAACGGATGGTGAAAATTAAAGCGAAATCCAATTAGCATATATTGATTGTTTAACCTAATCAAAGATCTAGTCTTTGACCTGAGATGTCAGACTAGCTTGGATCTCATATCAGAACTCTTTCCAGACCTGCAGCTCTTCCTGTCCACTTACCACAAGCCTCATTGTCATTTTCAGCCATTGAAGCATAGGCGAGCGGCCGTCCAGAGGGATCCTCTTTGCACCCTGGAGATAACGGTGACTGAATGGGACTGTGGGGTTGAACGTGGCTGTGGGGGCTGTGGGTCAGGATATAAGACCAGCAGGCAGAACGCTGCTGGGAGCAGATGGCACGAATAGCTTTCTAAATGCTTGAGTAGGCTGTCAAAACGATGCGATCTGGCATTTCAGCGTTTGTGATGTATAGAGCAAAAAAAAAAAAANGCACCGAGCGAGAAAAAAACGTCCAAAAATCTGGTTTTCATAGAGCTCAGATAAAGCTTCAGATGTAGATGTGAAACATGGTGATCAGTGGAGTTTTTGTATTTCTAAGATATGAGACATAACCAGACCGTCTCTGAAAGATCCTCCAAAGCAAACATTTGTATTCAGCACACATTCATTACAGCAGCAAATCCTCTTTATGCAAAGTGCACTTAAAATTATTTTGTCAAGGTTGATTTTGCAGCTCAAGGTTGCAAAATGCTGCTCTGACCTCGGCGCACTAAAATGAGGTTCAATGAGAATGTCCGTTTATGAAACGCACAAAGCAACCAGGGTTTTAGAAATTATCTTCCTCGTTGATTACATGTGAAAACTTGGCTTTCCAATATAAATTCATGTTTAATGATCTTCATACTTTTTAGACATACTCTAATCTTTTATAGTGCTGTGCAAAAAAAAAAAAAAAAAAAAAANAAAAAAAAAAAAAAAACAAAAAGGCAGGAAATAGTGTTTTAAAATCATTTTGATGTTGTGCACTATATAATATATACATATATAAAATGCATAAACTGTATATCAACTAATGCATCAGAATATATGTATATATGAAATACTATATGCAGAGCTTTGCTGCTCTGACTTTAATGCTGCTTATATTTGTTTATTGCACTTTAATTTCAAATTGTTTCTGCAGTTGTTTATTTACAGTATTATCTGGTTTCTTGTCTAATGTTGCACCTAAACCCAGAGAAACATAGTTTCATTCTGCTATATTTGCAAATGTATGCTTGCTATGACGATAAACTCCTGACTGATTGATTGATTGATATATTTATATTAGGGGTGTGAATCGATTTAAAAAATTAACTAATTATTTGCACAGTTTTTCTGTGATCAATCTCGATTGATCACAGAAAACTAAACTTGTAATCATACATTTAATCAATGCAAAGGAAGTATATTTTGGATAATATTTGTTTAATTGATAACTGGTCAAGGTTGACATGTTCTTGTAAGGAAAATCATCTTATTCTGAAAATATGACTTTGTTCAAGGGGAAGTTCATCTTATTCTGAAAAGACTGAATCCTGTCGCTAACTTTTTAAAGTACAGCTTTACATCTAAAAGTCTGATCTTTTTCCTTCTCCTTGATAAGTGTGATTAGCGTTAGCCACAGGAAGTGAGCGGAAAAACGTAAATGTTAGCATAACCTCAGAAAGTGAAAAAACAGATGCGTTAATAGCGTTAAATTTTTTTAACATGTTAAACAGTCCACATTGATCGTATAAATTAACACATTAATTTTCTCAGCCCTAATTTATATAACACTGGAGCATGTTGTGCTGTGTGCTATTTACAGACATGACCTTAAAAACAAAAATGGCAGCAATGGTTTCCATACATGCATTTGTCGCTGCCTGTGAGTTAATGGTTCAAAGCCTCTGGACATTTTAAGGCCTAGTTCGGGCAAATATAATATCTGGAGCATGACATGTGCATGTTAACATGGCCTCACTGCATGCTGTCATCCACCTCCATGCTGAGCCGCTCCGTNCCGCCCAGACATCAACTCAATCCATTGGCGATAACATCCCGCTCAGCGACTCCACATATTACCCAGCTGTCTCTGCAACATGCAATAGCCAGACTGAGACTGAAAGTAATTTTTGGGATTCTTATGCCCACTGAGATGCATTTAAATCAGGTTTGTGACAGTTGTGTGCACGCTACATACATGCTATGAATATAAATACATTGAAGAGGGGAAGATGAAAAATAGAGCCATAGATAGAAAGGAAGTGTAATGCAGAGGGCCAGCTGTGGAGATGCTGCTGGAGCTGTAAAACATCTGAAATGCCTGAAAGTGGCTCAACAGAAGCAGATAAATATAAACTGATAGGAAGTGAACTCCCATGGTGCAGTGAGCTGGAATGAAGTGCTACCAGCTTTATGCTGCAATCCGTTGTACTCAAAACTCGGAAAGTGCCACAGCAAGCTCATATTTTCATGTTAAATCTGTGAACATTATAAAAATCTACAGAGGATCTACGTGAATTATTTCTGCACGATTAGTCTGTCTCCTTCATTTTTATTCATAAAAGTGACATGTAACAAATCTCCAATATGTCAAAAACTACAAAGTGATGCAAACGGAAATATGTTATGTCACCATGTGTGCCACCATATTGTTGCAATGTCAAGCGTGTTTATGCCAGGTAAGGCTGGATTTACATGCAAAGCGTTAGCGTTGCTGCTGACCTGGGCGTTCAGCGTTCTGCTGCACATGAGCGGAGTCTGAGCAGCGCCGCTCAGCCTCGTGCTGACAGGAAGTGCTCGCTGCTAATGACAATTTAACGGTTACCATGGACTGTAAATACAGGATGTAGCCTAGACATGATCTTTGCACATTTGTGTTAAAATCGGATTTCGGTTTCGACTCGGGTAGCGACATGGACATTGCAACAAACAAAAATGCTCTTATTAGGAGAAGAAAAGTGAAAAAACCGCGAATATGGGTGCATGAAACCTCACATTTCAGACGCTATATTAGCAATTTCCAAACCTGACGTCCCTGTCTGACTACTGACATTTCACCAAGCAAGCCCTTTTTTTTTTTTTTTTAACCGGATCATGATACAATTTTAAAGTTGTGTCATATACTCTACAGATTATAAGCTCCTCCTCCATTCTTGTGGTGCTTCTGGTTACGTGACGTACAGCAGTGCTCTGATTGGTTGTGCGTCGGAAAGATCAGCATCAGACAGGTCAAAGTTCATTTAAATGAACTTTGAGCACCACGTCAAAACGGAGAATCTGAGCGTTGCGTGGCACTCAAGGTGGCGTGACGCGACGTTAGGAGTCACTGCTCAGCTCCCAGTACACAATAATGGAAAGCCCAGGTCAGTGCAACGCTAACGCTTAGCATGTGAATCCAGCCTAAGTCTGGCAAGGTGGATCTTGCCCAAGTTTCTGACTTGGAATTCCGAGTTTTTCTAACAATTCCATTGCACTTTTCCGTGTCGAGGGTCAGGTTTTGAGCACAATGGATTGCAGCGTTAGAGTCCACAAACTCAACAGAAATACAGTTACATCAACAGATCAATAACTGACTCGTAGGTTTTTGGGATTGATTGAACCGATCCACATGTCAATCAGAATTGGACTGAAACCATTTCCTCTAGCTGGTCAAGTTTTGTGTTCATGTTAGGTTGCCGATGGTAGAGGCAAACAGGGGTGATGAAACCAGAAGTAAAAAAAAAAGTAAAAAGTAAAAATAAAGAAAAGACTAAAAAGAAAAAAAAAATTCCAAGAAGTAGACTATGCTAGAATTACCGGCCCCACATTGAGGTGTTAGTCCTTTCAGAGTTTAAGAAGGACTGAGGGGTTACTTCACCTGCCTCTTAAATAACCTGGTAGCCCTGCCCCGGGATCTACCACAGACATTTTTGTTAATCAATTAGCAAAAATATACATTCTTTAAACAAAACTGGTCATATATTAGATCAGCTGTAACTTATAATTGTATTCCAAAAACAAAAATCTATAATCGGAGTTACTGGGACGCTTCTATTACAGAAACAGTAATTTCCCTTACGTCTTCCCCCTCCAACTTTACAGTAACTTGGTCTCACCCTCCTTTCTGCCTATTGAAATACAGCTGATCGTTTTCTGTTCCGGTTTTTTAAAATGTGGACTGTGACTGCCCAGGTTAGCTGGTGAAGTGAATGTTTGTCGATTGTAAATCCTAATAAAGAAACAGATACCCAGATACTATGGTTTGGTGCTTCTCTTAATAATTCAACTATCGGTCTGTGTATGAGCGGGTGTCCAGACTGTGTGGTAAGAAAAATGTGATGTAATGTTAGCCATGTTTCCTGTTAGCATTGTCGTGTCAGTGGGTTAGTACACACCTGAAGCAAACAACACATACCATAAAGATGTAATGTTTTGCTAGCTACATGTACCATACGTGTTGTAAATTGTGTTAGCTGATGTGTAGGTGTGTACGGGTGCTCAATGCTGAACTGCTGCAATATATTTCCCACAGCATGAACTCATTCCGTGACAGTTCACATTTGGCCAAACGAACCAAAGTTAATGAGGATGCTTCAGAGTCCGCAACAAATGCTCAAAGTGAACTCGATGTGAAAACGCCCCAAAATGAATCATCTATAAAATGATCTGACGGAAGGATTCTCATCACACCGACACGGACACCAGCTCCTTTTTAACAGCTGGCTTCGTTTTTTTTTTTTTTTTTTTTTTACTTCAGCAACGAATTATCTCTGAAATGCTGAACATCCAGAATGTTTGCAGATAGTTTTGTTCTGCTTCGCTGTGTCGCTTTTATTCACCACCAAAGTGTTTCCAATTAGATTTCAAATGCCACCCCAGCTTTTGTCTCCCCAGGCATTATATGAATAAAAGTCTCCCAGGGCTGCAGATATTATATCTCATTACCGACAGCACCCGGTCACCTGGGACTCCAATCAGAATGTCTGAGCACTTAAGCTATTGGCTTCTCTTGTACGGCCTCTCTGAGATTGATTGGTTTGGTCTCCCCGAGCACCACTTTAATGTCAAACACATAATTCACTGGCCAGAGTTTAAATGGAAAACATTCAATCACAAAATATAATTTAGCTAACAATAATTTTTTTTTTTTTTTTTTTTTTTTNTTTTTTTTTTTTTTTTTTTTTTTTTTTTAAATGCGAATTTAATTTGCTGGACGTTATTGCAATTATGGGCTGAGAAGGAGCGTTGGCTTTTTATCTTTTCACTGGGTTTAAAATTTTCATTAACTCAACACTCAGCAGCAGATGGTTCTCTTAGAGCTTTCCCGTGATAAGCGGTATTTACGGCGATCTACGTGTCGCTGCTTACACCCTTTCTGCAGCCATGGCAACACACGGCATCATCAAGAAGCACCCGAAGCTGACGTTTTAAATTACGACTCTAAATTAGATGCTGGTTTACAAACCTGGTCGCCTCTACAACCGTCTTTCTGCTCATGGTACGGTTTTAAAGTTGTGTTGTTGGAAAGGTAAATCACAGCTTCTCCTCCATTGTTGTGTCACTTTTGCTTATGTTATATACAACTATTCTCTGATTGGTTGCATGTTGGAAAGGTCATTTGGCAGATGGGTCAAAGAAAGTGGCAGTTTGTACCTAACAGGGCACCTTAAAGGACCATACCGGCGGTTGTGGATGTTTGAACCCAATATGTAAAATCCACATACACGTTGCGTTACTGACAACCACTTCCCAAAATATACTGCTTTCGCTGTAAATTTTAGAATTGTTTTTCCTACCTTCCAGACTGATTGGCTTCAGTTCATTCCAGTTGTTCATGCCATGGAATATATGGAATATACTTCTCTCTGTTATAAAAACATCAAATCTAAACGACTCTCTTTGCAGCATAANTATGGAATATACTTCTCTCTGTTATAAAAACATCAAATCTAAACGACTCTCTTTGCAGCATAAAGTAGCAAGTATGAAAGTTTAACATGTTACTTAAAGGACCATATCGGCGGTTGTGCATGTTTGAGCCCCATATGACATAACTGACAACCAATTTCCGAAACATAAAACCATATTTTAGTTTTCCTGTTATTTTTTCAACTCTCCTAATCTTTCAAGAACAAATATTCAGGTGATAAATCCACCTTAAAATTCAGTGGTTTGCCTTGCAACACTTTTGCACGATTGTAGAAGGCACAGTCATTTTAATTTCTCAATAAAAGCCGTCTTCTCCCGGGACTATATTTCCTGGCGGAGACATACCTCGTCTTCCCTGCAGTTGCGTGTTGGATTAGTTAAATAAAGTTACTTTGACAAAAATTTAATAGATATCATGTTACCACAAACGTGTTTCAAGTCTCTGCAAGTTGATTTTTATTTGGAATGAACTGAAACCACTGGCAGTCTGGAAGGTAGGAAAAATAATTAGAAAATGTACCGTTTTGGGAAATGGTTGTCAATAACGTAACATATAAGCAGTTTCAGCTCAAACGTGTTCCTGATTGATGTGAGGCTACTAGCCATCGCTCGGCTCCCGATACACAATACCAGCTCAGCAAACCGCTCGGCGCTAATCTCGTTAAAGCAGTCTTACTGGAATTATCATGTGTGAGCAGGAGAGATCTCAACATCATACATGTAGAATATGAACACGGCCATCAAAACAAGGAGTAACATGTTTGGAAGTTAACAATCCAAAAGGATAAAAGCTTTAATTCCTAAACGAGGCTAATTATTTCACTAATTAGGATTTAGAAATCTTGAATGGGATGAATATTTAAGGAATGGTAAAATCTGATGGTTAGCGGAGCAGGCTGGCCGGCTGGGTTTATTTGCCCAAAGCAGCTGTGAAAACTAAAGCTGGCAGCCTGTTTTCTCCTGCTCGCTTTTTGCTTTTTAAGAGAGAAAAGCAAACCAAACCATATGCCAGAAATTTACAGTTTAATGAAATTCTTCTTCACCACAAATCATACAAACAGGACTTCAGTCTTTCTTGAAAGACTGAAGTCCTGAAAGACTGAAGTGATTATGTTATAATCACGGCTTTTTTAAAACTCCACCAAAGAGGAGAGTTTGTCAGGAGGATTTCTCAAAGTAAGAATTTAGAATACATTCAACAAGTAAAGCTCCCTATGACCCAAAATCCATCTCCGCTCCTCTCCGTCTCATCATGCCGTTCTGCCAGAAAAAATCTTCCTCTTCAACCCGTCGCATCTCTGCGTTGTATGCTCATCTGTCTTCTTCATCATTGCAGCTTACCATGTACAGGCTGCATCCATGATCCTGGGGATTTTCATAGTCCTGCTGTCCTTCCAGTGGCGGGCCGTGCAGTTTACACCGAGGCCTTCAGTGCGATCCTCCCACAATTAAACCACCTTCTAATAACCTCAGCATGACACTAGGGCTATATGCTGCTGTTATTAGACAGAACCAGCCCATATTCACAGTGACAGAACCTTTAACGAGTGGAATAAAGCGATTTGACATGAGGATCAACACCTATGACAGTTACAACAACAAATTCACAACAACCATCACATTTACTCATATGACCAGCAAGTCAGCAAAAATGTTGTAAAACACAAATAACACAATCAGATTCAACAGGCTTCTCCACAGATTCCAGCTACATAAAAATCCATCAGACTTACCAAAGCTGCTCATCATCTGAAGACAAAGTCCATCCTCCTTTCTGTCTTTAGAAAGAGTTTAACCACACGGCTGTACAATCGGTGCGTTTCAGTTCCAAAATGTGAAAAAAAGTGTTGTAAATCCATTTCTCCTCCTTCAGCCATTGTGCGTTAAAAAACAACAGGACTAAGTAAAAATCTAAACAAAAAATCTAAAGCACTATATCTAAAAATCTAAACGTCAAGAAAGAAAGTTTAAATAAACATTAATGTTCCGTTATGTGCTAGCTGGGTTTACTTGAGTTAGCTAAGCTAACCGGCTCTCTTCTTCTTCTGATGATGAATTTCTGGCAGGCTGTTTAGCTGTTAGCATAATGCTGTACTCTGATGACATAGGCCAAGGCCAGCTAGAAGGCCCTGACATGTAAAAGAATACGCCCAACATGGCAAACTCAAAATCTGATTGGTTAAAGAATTTGACAGCAACATCATCCCATTTGCTTTAATAGCAGAGGGATTCATTGGAGATTCTGAAGGCCTCAGGCTAGAATGTTTTTTTACCCGGAGACAGCACAGGGGAAAATCTGATTGGATAAAAGCTCTAATTTATATGAGCTGCAGTGGAAGCAGCGAAACTGAGGGAGAGATTAGTGATGAAATGACGTTAATAACAAAACTGATGGGAACAAACTTTGTAAAATACATATAGCATTAATTAAAATATATATTGAATTTATTGCATAAAGTTTAATACACACTGTGATTAATATAATTGTAAAACGACACAAACAGTCATGTAGTCTAACTTTAGTTAGCATTTATTACCAAGTTTAATTAATTTTACAGTATTTACTGGCGTTCAGCTATGCTTTTTGATTACATTTGGCTGGAATGGTTTGAGGTCGGAAGCTGGAAGTTACAACTAGGAAAAATTCGACTTCCAAGGTCTGTGAACGCAGCACAAAAGTCTGGATTTATATTGGCTAAAAAATGAGCTGATGGTTCTTGGTGGAGGTATGAACTCCAAATGATCTCTAGTTTTTATTTGGTTTTAACTGCTTTGTTGTTACTTGTTGTTAAATTCATTGTGAGAATCCTGATTTCAAGGCGGTTGTGTGTAAAAGTCTGAAAGGTTGAAATTGTGTAAGTAATTTAAAAAAGAGCACTGAGGCTCCAAACCTCGTGATGAACTCAGCTCTTATCTGTCTTACAGTTCTGAGATTACTGCAGCCAGCCTTGAAGTTCAGCTGAAAATAGTCTCCGTAAATTCTGTTTTATTGGCCAAAATCTGCTAGGTTTTCCTACTTACAGCCTCTCCTTCACTCACCCTGACAAAATAGTTTCTCTTTAGCAGGCAAGTGGAGCAGGAACTCGTGAAAGTGGAGAGGAAAAACCAATAGTTTAGATGTCTTTGCTGTAAGCGGGGGTATTTTCTGACATCATGTAGTACTGCCTGCCTAGCATACAGCCTAGCTCAGCGGCGGATGTCTTAAATTAGAAACTCTCCTTAAAAATACAGCCACAGGGGCCTTAGTGGAGCTGCATCTTTCTGTGCAAACGCTACTCCTTAGGCAGGTCTGATGCTTTTAGGTCTGTGGAAATAAAACACAAATTATTGCATTATTTCTTATAATTTTCTTGTAGTTCTGTATCTGATGTGCAGCATGTGGCTGGTGAACTTTAATTAAATAATTTAATTAACATCAAGGACAATATTTTGTCTTGGTTGAAGGTAGAAAAGGTGTTGATTTGGAATATTTTAACCTTTTTGGGGGGAATATGCACTGATAAACAACTTGAAATATTTATTAGAAAATGTTTTTTGTTGAAGACTAGTGCAGTGCCTGTTGAAAATGTGCCTGTTAGGACCAGGCCGGACTTTAAGGTGTGCGCCGCAGCCTGCCATCAATGGTTTGGACCAGAGCATAGGCTGCCAGAGCGTATCCTGCCGTGTGGACTACTTTTTACCAGCACAGCTCAGTTTGAGAACCGCTCATCAAAACAACTTCACATGTGATGCTGTACGTCCTTGGGTCCTGAGCAATAAACCTGCCAAAATACAACTTAATACAGCGCCGGGTTCTAGAGATGTTGGTGCCAGTATGAGTCGCTGCCCCATATAGGACATTCTTCCTCAAAGCGTTTGTTCTTGGTTGAGGAAGGTCAATCTTACCAGTCACAGCTTGTCTAGTTTTATAACGGTGTTTATCTAAGTATAAAGACAGAAATCTTTGTCTGGTGGCACCAATGTCTCTAGAACCCGGCACCGTATGAAGCTGAAATTTGGCAGGTTTATTGCTCAGGACCCAAAGACGTGCAGGACAATTACAAAGCTGAACTGAAATTATTTAGTTTAGCTGAGTTATAATTATTTTGACGATTATTTTATTATTGATGTTATTTTAATTATATTTGTTTTGTTGTATTTTATTTTATTTTTTTTCTTTTTTGAGTCTGGTGAAGAGGATTATAAATTCTGTACCAGAAATTTTCAATAAAAATAAAAAAAAAATTTCAATAAATAAATTTCAATAAATACCTTTTATTTATGTATTTATTGTATGTTATACAAATGTGTTTCTCTGTTCCATATTTTCATATAAAGTGCTGCCAGTTTAAGTGTACTTATTGGTTTGTGGTCCTTGTTCTAATCAGCTAATTGTAATATTGCTCCTTTTGAATCTCGTGTTTTTCCCGACCCTGTGGCCTGCATTTACAGTGCTACAACTGCACTAGTTATATATTAAAAATACTCCAAATAAATTTATTTTTAAAAGGAAATTGAAAGTTTAATTAGGGTAAAAGTTGTTTTCCTTGCTTTCTGTTCTTGGTTGGTAGAAGGTGAGTCATTGAGGTCAGAGGTCAGATATGACTGTATGTCCGTATGCTGCAGGGTTCATCATTTGTGACGTGTTTGTGTATCATTTTGTGTAGTTTTGGGTAAATTAGATGGATGTTGTAATTGAGTTTATTTTTTAACCTATAGCTAAATATGTGAAATAAATTTAATTATGAAGATTGGACTGGGAATATCCCAGGTTTTGCAGAGGGACTTGGAAAAGGTATTTTTAAACATCCACATTTCATTTTCATGCATTATGGATGCATATGTCTGAGAGATGAATCTGCTGTTTATGCACTGGCCATGTTGTGAATTCGGCATCAAAGAAGCCTTTATTTGCTCCCCAAATTCCAAGGTTACAGCTCCGGTATGTGACCCACATTCTAAACACCTCACACAATAATGGCTTAAGTCAAAGCTTGGATGCATTCCGAGCTTTGCTCCGGAGGAAAAAATAAACTGTGGCTGTTCATGTAAGCTTCCACCACGATTCCATTAGATATTATGGGCAGGGGTCAGCTGCAAAAACACATTTTTAATATCAAGCATGTTGTTTAGAAAGCATTTAAAAAACTGTTTGTGCTGCAGATGGCCGTCTTCAGTTGTGACAGGATGAATCTGATTGGCTGGAAGAAGTCACCATATTGTCTATAAAGTGCCTCCATGCAGAAAACCTTTCCAACGTTACAAAGGAAATCTCTGCTCATGCATGTTTCTCTGGGTTTGATTTCTTTTACCGCCTCGTTTTTTTCATAGCAGAAGGGTGAGAGCACACACACACACACACACACACACACACACACACACACACACACACACACACACACACANCACAAGTACTTCCTGATGCTTAAAAACATGTAGTGAGGACGGGCTGTTTCTGAGGCGGGACGTGGTTCTCTACCTGCAGCAGGTATCTCTGTTCATATCCTGTCCACCTTGGTTCATCTCAGGTCATCTCAGGTCAGGTTCACCTGCTCAGGATGAGAGGACACGTTCAAATCCTACGAAATATTTTAATTTTATTACATACAAGCCCAAAGAGAGAGACAAAGGAGGAGAGAGAAAAGATAAAGAGAGAGAGATACAGAGAACGCTTTCTCTCTCTCTCTCTCTCCCTCTCTCTCTCTCTCTCTCTCTCGACATGGCTGCTTGGTATGTAGAAACATGCATTTTTTCTTCGCTTGTATGCAGCCCCGTGTTCTGGGTAACGACAGGATCAAAATGAGAGCTTTCTAATTTTGGAGAGATTTTCTCGCTCTCATTGTTTCTGTTCTCTCTCTCTCTCTCTCTCTCTCTCTCTCTCTCTCTCTCTNTCCCCCCCTCTCTATCCTCCTGCCAATAATGAGCGTGGCGTGGTCATTACGCAGACAGCCTTACGGGAGGATGAGATGATGCTACTTCAGTCTCATTAAATATGTATTTACCTTTAATTAGGAGGAATCCATTTGCAAGTGCAGCATCCCATCCCCAANCCTGCATTCGGCGGTCGCATGGCGAGCTGCTGACTGGGTCGAAGCAAATAGTCTGTCAATGCCCCTCACAGGGACCCTCCATTAGTCTGTCTTTCAGCAGCACACACCCCTGATACCAGACATTTTGCTCTCTTAAACNCCCCCACCCACACGCAAACACACAGCCTCTCCATTTTTGTCCGTGGAGAGAACCAGCCCCTTCACCTTATAATCTTGAGCTCCGTCTCTGTCTTTTTATCACTTCAACCCCAGAATAACATTTTCAGCCTGTTTCTTTTTTATAATGGCCATAAACTGGGAAGTATTATAATAGTAGGGCAGCTGTTACCATCAAACAAATACCATTATTGCTGTGAGATGCCAGGGAGAGAATTAGACGTATTTCCAGATGTGCTGCTTTGGAAAGTTTTCATGCCATTTGTCAGCATTTGACCCTGTGTTGACTTGTCTCGACCCTATGACCCCTGAATAAATTGAATTAAATGACAGAAATCACCTCCCTCGCTCTCAAAATGTCACGATCTGACTATTCTAATCAGATTGTGTTCATGAATATTTTATACCACTTTTTTTCCCCAAATGATCATTCTTACAGTATCTGCGTAGCAACTACAATACGGAAAATCTGAGCTGATTAACTTTTTTCCCAGTACACTTGAATGCAACACCACTTTGCTAGCTCCTCCCCACAGCAGCCTCAATTAACGTCAAGATTATTTAAGATGGCTGCAAGTAGCTATGTAGCTTCCTCTTAAGAACGTATCTTAATAGGATGCAGGAAATATGTAGTAGAAAGTAGGGAGGCAAGTTTGAGGCTTCGAAACGTCTCGCTCAACACTGGCATCTACTGGCAGATGTTGTAATTGCAGCAGTGTTGAACGCCTCCTGTTCCAAAACGTGAACAGTTTTTGTGGAGATTGCAATCAAACCATCAATTATTGATTGAGGACTTGTATTGTACATAGGTGTGAGAAAACTTTGTGCTGATGGTTTATTGACCTTATGACATAAATATTTGTCTTATCACATCTACCCTATAAACCCGTATATAAGCCGACCCCCTGATGTTGTTCATCAATTTATTTGTTTAGCAAATTCCCTGTTTTTCTGGGTATTGTCATAGTATTGCTTTGATTTTATGAAAATAATACATGTACCGGTAAACATGATAATTATTTCAGCAGCTGATTACCGTAACTGACCAATCACAGCAGAGCTTACTGGCTGCTGCAAAATGTGCTGAATAAGATGTTTAGTCAGGAAATATCTCATTCTAAGGTATGATTTAAACTATTTTCATGGGTAGTGGTAATGGTAGTATTTCCACACCTGGAAACTTCCTTCTCTGGGATCAATTCTGAACTTCTCATATATAAGATTTGTGAAGTTTGGTAATAAAAACTCGGCTTATACTCAAGTATATATGGTATGTCATGCCAACTGACAACAATTGTTTTCATATTATACTTATGAGATGATGATTATGTCTGCATTTTAATTTATGCCAATTGTTCTATACCATTTTTCATTAAATTATGTGTGGCGTGTGTGGTGGTGTTTTGCCATGTCTCCTAAACCGTCATGTGACGACTGTGTGAGAAGTTTCCAAACAGTTGTCGGAGCACCATATTGAAACGGGGCATGTCGGTGTAATTTGAAACCGTTCGAACTTCTGTGTCGAAATTGCCATCCCTAGGAGAAAGGAAGGAAATAGCAGAGACGTAGAGGATGTCTGGGTTAGGAGCATTTTGGAATATGGAGGAAGCAAACAGAATAGGAATGATAAGGAAAATTTGAGGAATAATGGACATGTAGGAGCGTATTAACTCCAGAAGATGGCAGTAATACAACAAAAAGGATGCCAGCTGCTGTACAGAAGAAGAAGCAGCTTCCTGTTTTCCTGCTTTGTTGGTCGTGTGTCTTCTTCTAAGCTGCTGGTATGTAATCTAGCTTTAATGCTAAATGTATCAAACTGTTTGTTTGCATTCAAAAGTTGTCATAGTTTCAGTCGTGATGCACAAAAGGTGCACACACCCGAGCTGTGAAAAACGCTCGAATCCGTCTCCGTCTTAAAACATGATGACGTCTTTATGGAGCTTTAAAGATGACTAGATATCTAAATAATTCTGTTTCATTTTACATCTCAGAAACATTTTTCACATTAAGGTGTTTCAGGTAAAAAACTAGCAAATACAAGTATCAGATGCACTGCTTAAAAAAAAAAAAGTAAATATGCTGTTTAAAAATTTGGATACAGGAACATAATTTTAAAATAGTGCATGAAGACCTGCAGTGTAAATGCAGCCCAAATGTTTTGTGCTGAACGACATCAAGCATTTTTCCTGCTGCGTCTAACAGGCTGTCAGCAAAGATTACAGGCTTTCAACAAAAACTAATAAACAAATAAAAATAAACTACAACTTAAAGGACAGTACCGGCAATTTAGCACATTTGAGTGCAATATGTACACCTCGCAAACACATTATGTTATGACAATAATTTCCCAAAATATACGACTTCAGCTTAGCTTCCAGGCTGCCACTGGTTTCAGTTCATTCCAGAACGCTGTAAAAAATTAACTTCAAACATGCTTGAGATAAATAATCCATCACAGCAACCAACACGTCTGTTAAGATTTTTGTTGATGTAACTTTATTTAACCAATCCGACATGGAGCTGCACGGAAGACGATGTATTTCTCTGCCAGGGAATATAGTCCCAGGAGAAGCTTTTACCGAGAAATTAAAATGACCGTCTTCTACAATCGTGTGTAAGTGTTAGAAGGTGAAACGTTGAATTTTAAGGATTTTAAGATTAGGGGATTAGGAAAAATAACAGGAAAACTAAAATACGTTTTTTTTGGTTTGGAAATTTTCAGTAATGTAAAACGTACGCAGGTGTTACTTATTGGGCTTAAAGGACCATACCACCCATTTTGCATGTTTGAGCCTAATATATTCAATTTTCATACATGTAACGTTAATCATTTCCCAACGCATACTACTGGAACGGTGAATTAAAAATGTTTGTCCTACCTTCCAGACCTCCATTGGTTTCAGTTCATTCTGCTATTAAAATCAACTTGTTGATACTGTAAACGTTCTTGGGATAGGTAATCCATCATCACCAACAAGACGTGTATTCAGGTTTTTTTAGAAGTTATGTAATTTTAGTGTTTAAGCTCAATAAAAAGCGTGGAGTGAATGTATGCCTCCACCGGGGAATATAGTCCCAAAAGAAGACCTGCGTTTATGGAAAAATTTAAAGGACCGTGACTTCATAAGGCTGTGTAACTATTAGCAGGAGAAACATGGATTTTTAAGGTGGGTGTATCGCTTGAATATTTGATTTTGAAAGATTAAGAGATTTAGCAAAATATCAGGAAAACTGAAATACGGTTTTATCCTTTGGGAAATGATTGTCAGTAACGTAACACGTATGAAAATTGAATATATTAGGCTCAAACATGCAAAATGGGTGGTGTGGTATTTTAAACATGCAAAATCGCCTGTATGGTCCTTTGAAGCTCTGTGCTGTCTATCATTTGTTAGGCTTTGACTGTCAAACTCTTTACTGGTTACTGATCTCATCCTTCATCTTTTTCACTTTGATGTTGAATGAACAAATCACATAATGAGTAAATCAAATAAAACGGATTCAAGTGCATTAGTGTTGTGTCAGTAATGTAAATACAACATACATTATTCTATGTTCACTGTGGAGCAATTATGTCTGTATGAGAATATAATGATATTTTTAATGTTTGTAATAATGAGACTGCATCTTTAAAAGCCAAATCTATAACTGGGGAAAGTATTTTTTGATGATTCCCTTTATAATTTGCTTTTTTTTTTATGACATAAAAGTAAAATTTCTTCTGATACGCTCATGGTAATGAGAGGAAGGATACAAAAAGGGAAGGGAAATCAGAGTAGTTTTTTTTTTATTATTCCTTAAAGCTCTTTATCAGGAGCTTCTGTGTGATCAGATCAGGAAATTCAAGGTGCCTTTTAGGTCTGACAGGAAGTGATCAGAGCTCAGATCATCCCAGCAGGACAGCAAAGCTCCAAACGCCACGAGTGGCGCCTTGCTTTCAACATTTTAAAATAAAATCCAGGAAAACACTTTGCAGTTGTAACTCCGTCGAGTCCAATTTTCCAGGGAGTCCTTTACCACCAAATAAATCAAGATGTCAAAATAAAATCAGCCTCGTTTGAGATGTAAAACATGACAAAACTGGTGTTACGTTTCAGATCAACATCTTGAATTAAAACGTAAATTTGAAAAATGGAAAGTGATGTTAACCTGGGTGTATTTTAAAGGTGAGTGAGTTGCTGAGGCCGAGCTGAATTTTCACACATCGTGAAAGTCAGATCAGGATTTATGTAAACAATCAGAGTAAGAGCTTCATTTTACGGCCAGAATGCCCAGAATTTATAGAACAAGTAAATCAGCGTGAACGCCTGAGGCCATCCAGTAAATTCCTTCTTCATCTCTTATTTTTCTGAGCGGTTGCGTTATGTGCTGCTTTGTCCAAAACTCTCGTCTCTCTCCGTGTCTGTTTCTGATTTTTTAGGCGGCACACGTCCGGCAGGAAGAGGCCACAACTCAAACTACTCCCCAAATATCCATCATCACAAATTGCATCTTGGGTAGTGCTGATTCCCTCTTTGTGGCTAATGAAGTTATACGCCCCGACACGACCACCAGGACGCCCGCTAATGTCTTTTAATTTGCAAAGATAATTACAAGGTTCCATTTGAAAATCTATACATGCCAACAAACTGAGCCAAAATGGACCAATCCGGAGCGGCGTTGCTCAGGGATAATTATTTCTCTCCTGGATTCTCTCATGTATTAACGCACCTCAAGGGACTAATGACAACGATCAAATGATTTATGCATTAATAAGGCAGTCATGGTTGACATAACAAGCATACAGGATATAAAATATGCATTTACATGCAATTGCTTATGAATACTAATGTGCTTGGATTTATTTCTGTTCACCTTGTTTGGAAAATATCAGCATTTACATTTTGGTGCTTAAAGGTGATAGAAAATGAGGTTATGCTAATGTCCCAATACTCAGTACAATACAATACAATTTTATTGTCAACCGTAGTTGAAATTTTCTTGGACCAAACCTGCAACACAAAGGACAAACATGAAAACAATTACACTTAAAGGACCATGCCATCTATTTTTCATGTTAAGCCTAATATCTTCAGTTTTCATACATGTTACGTTATTGACAATCATTTCCCAAAGGATAAAACCGTATTTCAGCTTTGCTGATGTTTTGCTAAATCTCTTAATCTTTCAAAATCAGATATTCAAGTGATACACCCACCTTAAAAATCCATGTTTCTCCTGCTAATAGTTACACAGCCTTATGAAGTCACAGTCCTTTAAATTTTTCCATAAACGCAGGTCTTCTTTTGGGACTATATTCCCCGGTGGAGGCATACATTCACTCCACACTTTTTATTGAGCTTAAACGCTAAAATTACATAACTTCTAAAAAAACCTGAATACACGTCTTGTTGGTGATGATGGATTACCTATCCCAAGAACGTTTACAGTATCAACAAGTTGATTTTAATAGCAGAATGAACTGAAACCAATGGAGGTCTGGAAGGTAGGAAAAACATTTTTAATTCACCGTTCCAGTAGTATGATTTGGAAAATGATTGTCAGTAATGTTACGTATATGTTATGTTACGTGTATGAAAATTGAATATATTAGGCTAAAACATGCAAAATGGGTGGTATGGTCCTTTAAAANTTACGTGTATGAAAATTGAATATATTAGGCTAAAACATGCAAAATGGGTGGTATGGTCCTTTAAATAGGTTAAGAAAAACAAAACAATAAAGGTATTGATAGTAGAGCTTCAGTATCGGCGTATTGATTATCCTGCACGTCTTAATTGATATCTTACTCTTTTGCATACACAAAGAGCTGTAGGCTGATTCATTTACATGGATAGATGTAATATAACAAAGCATGTTAAAACAGAACACGTTGCACGTGTTGTTACATTAAGGTTGAAGACACATGCATGTTTGCTCATATGCATGCAGGGCGAGTGACAGGAAGGATGAAGCAGCAGAGACTTAGTGGCAAGGAGAGTCTAGACATAATGAGTTTAATATAGTACAATGTTCATTAAAACATAGCTTGCAGCCTCTCTGGAGGTGTCATTCCTGTCAGATTAGCGGCGCTGAGATATGGCTGGTGCTGAGCATTAGCCGCCATATGTTCCGTCTGCCTGACGACGCCGTGACCTGCAGCAGATGTGCTGCTTTTCTCTCCCCTGTGTTACCTCAGCGTCTCTGTCACGCCTTCTCCCAAAGACACAAACATCAACACACCAGACTGTTGAGTCAACAAAGGATTCCGTGAAGCCGCAAAATACGTTTCCACCATTAAAAGACCAAAACAGTGATTTTTTTGCATGTTTTTAAAGGACCATACCGGCGATCATGCATGTTTACTAAATTTTGATAACTGTAAGAAATATACGCATTCAGGAGAAAAGAATATGTCTTACTGGAAGGGCTCTAATTTGAACCCAAATATTAATTAACCCTATATTTACCTCAAACTTAAAGGACCATACTGGTGATTGTGCATGTTTGAGCCCAATTTATACAGTCTGCACATGTTACATTACTGACAATCAATTCACGAAACATAAACTCGTATTTTATTTTTCCAGTTATTTTTTCAAAAACCCTAATCTTACAAAATCAGATGTTCAGGTGATAAAAACACCTTAAAATTCAACATTTTGCCTTCTAACACTTATGTGTGATTGTAGAAGGGATGGTCTTCTTTTATTTTTTCGGTAAAAGCTGTCTTCTCCTGGAACTATATTTCCTGGCAGAGACATACGGTTTCTAACGTGAAGCTCCGTGTTGGATCAGTTAAAGTTACTTTACAAAAGAAATTAATAGGTGGCATGTTTGCTGTGATAGGTTATTTATCTCAATCATGTTTCAAGTCTGTAAAAGTTGATTTTTGGAGCATACTGGAATGAGCTGAAACCGATGTCAGTCTGGAAGGTAGGACAGACGAATCTCGTAGTATGTTTTAGAAAACGGTTGTTAGTTATGTAGCATGTATGTGGGTTGTGGTCTTAAACATGCAAAACCACCGGTATGATCCTTGAAGAATTTTGGCTTGTTTTTTTTCTTTATGATCAAGGTTCTGACGTCGGATTCAGTATTTCAAGCAGCTCTGATGAGAATTTTGCTCTCCGGACGTGTGTTTCCTGGTGTCCAGATGGTTTTCTTTCCTGCAGAAATCTTACTTTGTCACCGAGACAAACGACGTGGAGGCTTTGCTGCTGGACCGGCGTGTCAGCAGTGATTTAGAGGGTTATCCAGGCAGTTCTGCCAGCAGTACATGAAGTATGCACCCGATAAACCTCCTGTAATTTCAGATGGATGGAAAGCAATTTCTTAACAACATGTAGAGCGCCAAGTGATCAGCTTCAACACAGACACTCCATGACAAATGTCACTCTGGATACAGGCAGTTAAACAGCGCGAGTATTCCGTCATGTACTACATATGAACGCTACATCAAGTAAGTGTCGCCCAAAGGAGTCAATATTCCATCAGGGAGTGTTATTCATCCGCTTCTCATGCATGTGCATCGCAGGTAATAAGGAAAGCATGTCGTATGCAGAGTGTGACAGCAGCACCAATATGACTTAGAGGTGTAAATTTCTGTATAAACATGATAATATCTGTGGTGTTTAATACATGTTGAGTTGTTAAAGGACCATACCGGCGATTGTGCGTGTTTGAGCCCAGTATATTTGTAATTTGCATACTTGTTGGGTTCCTGACAACCATTTTCAAAAATGTGCTGCTTTAGCAGTACATTTTAGAATTGTTTTTCCTACCTTCCAAACTGCCATTAGCTTCAGTTCATTTCAGTATTAAAATCAACTTGTAAAGATTTGAAACACGCTTAAGATAAATAATCCATCAAATCGAACGTCTATTAGGTTTTTTTGTCGAAGGAACTTTATTTAACTGATCCAACACAGAGCTGCAGAAGGCAATGTATTGCTCCGCCAGGACATATAGTCCCAGGAGAAAACAGCTTTTACCAAGAAATTAAAATGACTGTCTTCTATAATTGTACATAAGTGTTAGCAGGCGAAACATTGATTTTTTTAAGGTGAATATATCACCTGAACATTTGATTTTGAAAGATTAGGGGATTTGAAAAAGTAACAGGCAAACTACAATACGATTTGATGTTTCAGGAATTGGTTGTCAGTAGGCATGTAAAGATTACCATTCAGCAGTACTGTGAATAATAGGTTTAAATCGTGGAATTAACAGCATTCTGTGGTTCACAGAATATATGTAATATGTACGTCATACTCTGCGTAATTAATCGTTGCATGAGGGAAAGTCCGCCAGGTGAGACGATGCATGTTCACTAAAGTAACAAAAAAAAAAAAAAANAAAAAAAAAAAAAAAACTGTGTTTAATTCAGTGCATCAAAACAATCTAATCAGATCAGTGGTGAAAATTAAAGATTTCTGATGCATCATTTCATTTCATTTCCATCTGTTTTAAATCTCATCTTAAAACTTTTATGCTTTTAAAAGCTTTTAACTAGCACTGATTCCAGTTTCCGGATTCTTAGCATGTGCAAATTCTTGACTTATACATTATACATAAGTATGTATACTTATACATTATGTATGAGTATACATACTTATACTTATACATGACTTACAGATGTACAGTATATGTGCATGGTACTGTATATGTGTATTTATGTGTGCATCATCATAATATAAGTTTTTATATGTTTGTAATGATATTGTTTTGTACATGCTATTAATGTGCTATATAAATAAACTTTATTAATTTGAACTTAAATAACTTGCGTCAAATCGCCATGGAGACAAAGCCGACCCCCTGATGTTGTTCCATCAATTTATTTGTTTAGCAAATTACCCGTTTTTCTGAGTATTGTCATAGTATTTCTGTGATTTTCTGAAAATAATTTACATACTGTTAAACATATTTATTTCAGCAGCTGATTACTGTCACTGACCAATCACAGCAGAGCTTACTGACCTCCGCAAAATGTGCTGATAAGATGTTTTATCAGGAAATATCTCATTCTAAGGTATGATTTAAACTATTNGCAAAATGTGCTGATAAGATGTTTTATCAGGAAATATCTCATTCTAAGGTATGATTTAAACTATTTGGCATGGGTAGTGTGATCAAATTTGAATTTGTCGTGTATAAGCCAACCCCCGATTTGCTTTGTGAAATTTGGAAATAAAAACTCGCCTTATACTCCAGTATATACGGTATATATAGGGCTTAAACATGCATGATTGGCGGTATGGTCCTTTAAGGATACAAGTTTGTATCCTGTGTAGCAGCTGTCTGCTCGAACTAATCCCACAGCATGGCTTAAATGTCAATACGTCCTTTATGTGCACAAGTATTAATCAGTATGGATGGAGTGGGCAGTCATGACATCAGGGGGCGAGGGCGAGTGGATCTCAACAGGGCGCTCACTGCAGGAAGTGCAGCAGCCGACCACTGTCAATAACAGTGAGGTCCATAGACTTTATTGCACGTCCCCTGGTGAAATGCCATCTGGAAGAAGCAGGGCGTGTGAATTAATCACCTGATGCACCCTGCATTTGCATCTCGGCTGTCCTCCGTTCAAATTACGCAACCTTAAAAACGCTGGCCTCTGTGTTGGAGCCCGTGGTGTCGACAGGCCTGCCAGCGTAAGCTCTCCGTAAATGGGAGAGAGAAAGTGGGATGGTTAACGGATGAACGCGAGGGGAGGAGGGAGCGGCGGGGAAGATGGCGCTCTGTTTGGGTGTTGTCTCAGGGAGAGTGCTGAGATTTATGATGCCTTGTTAGAAGCTCATGGATAAATGATGGTTGCCTTGCGTATGTGGGACGTTCTCAGAGGAGAGACCTGGAATCACATCTTATTCCGGAGAGATTCATCTCACCGTGGTGCCAAATATTCCACCTCCTCAAACAGACACGGTGGTCTGGTGTTTGAGAAGGAGGATTACGTTGTGCTTTTTTATCTAAGTATCCCACTTAAAGGATCATACCGGCGATCGAGTGCGTTTGAGCCCGATAAATACAAACCACTTATGTTACGTTATTGACAACCACTTCCAAAAACATATTACTAGATTTGTTTTTCCTACCTTCCAGACTGCCATTGGTTTCAGTTTATTCCAACACGCTATAAAAATCAACTTGCTAGCTGAGAAGATGCACGGCTAACTGGATAAACAGCAAAGTTAGCAAATTAGCACAGATCAGAAAACGATGCTTCTTACTATTTAAATCATTTTTACATACAGCTTAAAATTAGAAATAATTCTCTGCATCTAATTAAAAAAAAACCTGGTTCTCCCTGCAGTTGAGGTAAATAAATGCCACAACATTTAGGCATTTACAGCATCTTAAAGGATCATACCGGTGATTGTGCAAGTTTGAGCCCAATATATACAATCCACATAAATGTTAAGTTACTGACAACCATTTCCCAAAATATACTGCTTTAACAGTAAATTTCAGATTGTTTTTCCAACCTTCCAGACTAACATTGGTTTCAATTCATCCCACATGCGATTAAAATCAACTTGTAGAGATTTGAAACATGTTTGTGGTTAATAATCCCTCACAGCAAACATGACGTCTGTTAAGTTTTTTGTCGAAGTAACTTTATTTAACCGATCCAACACGCACGGAAGATGATTTATGTCTCTGCCAGGAAATATAGTCCCAGGAGAAGATGACTTTTACTGAGAAATTAAAATGACCGTGCCTTCTACAATCATGATAAATGTTAGAAGGCAAAACACTGAATTTTAAGGGTGTATCACCTGAACTTTTGATTTTGAAAATTAACAGGAAGATTAAAATACAGTTTTATGTTTAGGAAATTGGTTGTTAGTAACATAATATATATGCAGATTATATATATTGGGCTTAAACATGCAAATTGGCCAGAATGGTCTGATATGACTAAATATATAGATATATATATCTATATATATATATTATCTTCCTGTGTTTTTGCATTGAACGGTGCACTGAGCTGTTTGTTAGATCATTTGAGAATCATCCATCTCTATTTCACATCTGAAGTGAGGAATAAATAGTAATTAGTGTTTTTTTTGTTTTTTGTTTTTTTGCAGCGCGACTCTAGTTAAAGGGTAGTTCCCAAAATCAATAACCTTGTTAGCTGAGTAGCAGCAACGTTGCACCTCAGTGAGCGCAGAATTAGCTGCAGGTCGCACAATCAAGATGGAGAAATAGAAAAAAAATCTATTCACACAGATTAATAGTGTCACGGTTGTGACGGAAAAATCGATGGTAAATTACTAGTTAAGTAACCATTAAGTACTTATTACCATAAGTAACATAAATGTAAAGGTGAATGCTTTTATAGGATGTAAAGCAAAGTCTGTGTCAAAAATAATTTCATTTTCCTTTAACACAAGATAAAATGTCACACAAAGGTTTGATGCCTTAATGAGAATAACAGACTAAAAATGGCAGATGTGGAAGAAATATTAAAATGACTTGTCAAACCTTCAAAAAATCTGTAAATTCAGCTTTAAGTAATACTTCCAATACAACAATGAAGTAATACTCCATTCAAACTAAAATCCTCAATTAGAAAATTGTAGTTTGCATTAAAATGTACTTAAAGGACCGTCCATTTTGCATGTTTGAGCCTAATATATTAAATTTTCATACACATAATGTTACTGACAATCATTTCCCAAAGCACTCTACTGGAACGGTGAATTAAAAATGTTTTTCCTACCTTCCAGACCTCCATTAGTTTCAGTTCATTCTGCTATTAAAATCAACTTTTTGATACTGTAAACGTTCTTGGGATAGGTAATCCATCATCACCAACAAGACGTGTACTCAGGTTTTTTTAGAAGTTACGTAATTTTAGCGTTTAAGCTCAATAAAAAGCATGGAGTGAATGTATGCCTCCACCAGGGAATATAGTCCCAAAAGAAGACCTGAGTTTATGGAAAAAATTAAAGGACCGTGACTTCATAAGGCTGTGTAACTATTAGCAGGAGAAACATGGATTTTTAAGGTGGGTGTATTGCTTGAATATTTGATTTTGAAAGATTAAGAGATTTAGCAAAATATCAGGAAAGCTGAAATANTGTAACATGTATGAAAATTGAATATATTAGGCTCAAACATGCAAAATGGGTGGTATGGTCCTTTAAGTATCGCAGCAAAGGAACATTTTCAAGAACTTCCTCCATTTGAAATCAGGAAACATTTTGGTTCCTGAACATTTCTTTAGTTCCAGGGCAGGAAGTCTGCGATGGTTCAGGACTGAAAATCACCGATTGGTCAGACACAAGTTTCCCTCGACCAATCAGCTCTTCTCTTTATGAGCAATTTTCTTTTGGGTGCAGCAATATTCTCCTCTAGATCTCTTCACCTCTTCTCTAGAATATTCACAAAACATCAGAACAGAACAAACAAAATAAACTGATAAGTTCGTTAGTTAGATTGAAATCAGAGTTAGGTTTCTGCATTTAACAGACCTAAATCAATTTATTTGGGCATGTAAACCTCATAATGCATAAGAGCATTTCCTCGCCTAGCGGACACTTTGTCATGTGTATTCGACGGACCGCAGACTCCTATTCCGTCTGAATACATCTTACATGCATTGCAGCATTAATCACAGTACAGATGAGTACTCAGAGTATGGCATGCATGTAAATGTGCTAATTGCTTTGGTTGGTGTTGCGTGTGGCACGAACGTTTCATTATATGGTGAAATGACACTGTTTAGACCTCATTTGCTCTAATTTTTTCCATAATTTTCACTTTACTTGTAGTGAGGTGGGAATGCAAAGAAACCATGTAGTTTCTACCCCAGATAATTCCAGTTACGTTCCTAATTTAGTGACAAACCATAGGCCCAAAACCACTTATTGTGAAGAAATCTCGGTTTCCAGTAGACCATTAGCAGATAGAAGAAGCCAGACAACGATCAGACAGAAGCAGTCAAATTAAGTTTATTTGCAGCCCAATATCACATACAACGTCTCAAAGGGCTTCACAGACCCGCACATTAACAGCCAAGATCTGTAAGAAGACGAGGAAAAACTCTCGAAAAAACCTTATATAAGGAAAAATGAAAGAAACCTCAGGAGAGAGATTTTCTCTCCTCGAACGGCCAGGTGATGCAATAGGAGGTGAAGGTGGAGAAACAGGCAAATTACAAAGATCCAAAAACTAAGAAACATGACAGAATGATATGAGCAGCAAAATAATCAGCGATCCAGCGTTGATCTTATGAAATCATCGTCATGATGATTTAAAATGAGTCACTTAGAATGAATGTCCACAAGGAGTACAATCAGATGATGCCAGAGAGCCTCAAGGTGAACTAGTGTATTACCAGCATGAGGTAAAGGTGGAGCGTAGTAACGGTACGACAAGATAAGTTTACAAAGTGAAGAACTTTTCTTTTGCTGTCGGCGGAGGCTTGAGTTACACTGGAGCTCTGTTAGCGGAGCGTTTTGCAATCAAGGAAGAGCGTTCAATGGTGAATAAAAATTTCATCTGAGAATGGAAAGTAGACCAAATCAGGCAAAAAAAAAAAAAAAAAANAAAAAAAAAAAAAAAAAGATGGAGAGCTGTTACAGGATGAGATGTTAATATAAATCACATCTCAATCAATCTCCACAGCGTCTTCTTGATCTGCCGTTCCTTATAATCCTCCGTGGAAGCAGTATCTGAGTCTAAGTCCACTAATTAAACCATGATTAGGTTCCACTAATCAAGCTGCTTTGGATTCCTAGATGTTCAGCAAAGTCAATTACATCATATCTGTGAATTTGACTTTCTCATTACTTTTTTTCACTTCCAGTATTTAAATTAAAGAGAGAGAGAGAGCGCTGAGTGCACTGAGTCGGGCTTAATGAAGTGGAAACTACCAAAGCCCCGTGACTCGGCGGTAGGCAAGCTGTCTCTCTGAGCCTCTCAGGATATCGCCATGAGCCGCAGCTTCATCAGGCTTATGGCGTTGTGTCATATCTGTATTACAGCTGATGGAAGTAGCAACGCCACTCTGAAAATACCACAAGGTCTGACTCATGATGGAGGTGAGATCCAAAAACACAACTCCACTCCTGCTGCTGCTGCTGCTGCTGCAAAAAAAAAAAAAAAAAAAACACGAGTATACCGTAAATCCTCTAATATAACTCGGGATTCAAGTAACGGCCGAGATCACATTATTGCCAGGGGCGTGGCCAGCATGTAGAAATAAAGGTCAGTTTCTATGCGGTCAATATGAACGTTACGAGGCAAATATTTGGGTATTTTGTAGTAACATACTCCTGCCACCAGAGGGCAGTATCCTATATAAGAATGTAGATAGGATACAGGCAGTCCCCAACTTACGAACATCTGACTTATAAACAATCCGACCTTACGAACCGACCACCATAAAGCCTATTAAATTAAAAATTCGAGTTACATACAATGATTTGTAATGNCTTACGAACCGACCACCATAAAGCCTATTAAATTAAAAATTCGAGTTACATACAATGATTTGTAATGACGAACGGCACACTACTTCGTGACAAAACATTGCGACATTGCGCATCGTCAGCAGTTCTTCTTTTCCTTTCGGCTTTCCCTTCAGGGGTCACCACAGCAAGTCATCTGCCTCCATCTAACC